>CM043884.1:13265688-13395941 GCA_024034495.1 Camelina laxa
GGTTTCTTATGGTACGCTAATGAGTTACAGAATCCCAACCATGCCCAATCCAAACTGTGCTAACGACCAAATTGTTCAACCAATGCAAGAAAATATAACTACCGATGCAACCACTAGTTGCATGTTGTTTGGAGTTGATCTTCTGGCCACACCCTCAAAAAAATGAAGCCGGCAAACAATTTCTCTCAAGTTGAATCAACATTTTCAACATCTTATGAAGTACTAACAAATGTTAAAACAAATAATTAACATATTATGATGTGTACCACCAACAATTACTGGGTATCTTTTTCTTTTTTTTTTTGGTTTTGTAATGTTCTGGAATTTAGTATGCCGAGTGAGAGAAGGCAAATAATAAACTTTTTTTTTTTGTTGGTCAAAGGGCAAATAATAAACTAAGATTTAAATGACTTGAAATTTTAGATTATTGAGAATATAAGACCATCTCTACTCCAGCAACTCTATTAAGTTGCTCAAAATTAGAAGAGAATGTTTTATTTAAACTTTCACTGAAAAACAGTATTTTGTTACTGAAAAAAAAAAGTTTTTGTTGATTTCGTAAGGAATTACTATGGAAGATAAATATACAATAAGACATTTATACTAAATGAAATATAAGTGAAAATAAATTGGTGATGTAAGAAAAACAATAATAAGTGAGATAATTGACCAAATTAACGTTGAAAATCCCACTTTGCACTAAAATAGTTATAACCAATAAATAGATGATTTGAATTTTATTATTTTATACTTAAGAATCATCTGCAACGATATGCCACCATTACTATTAGGGCCAAATGTTTTCCAAATGTTTGTTTTAAGGGTTAAATCCAAATTTCATCTTTGCCAAGTGTTTTGTTCTAATCTCATTGCTTTCCTCGCCTCCTCAAATATATCTACAAATCGTCTCCATCACTTCTTTTGAAGTCTTCAAACAAACAGATAAACATTCAGAAAATACTCATAGATCATTAAAAAAAAAGTGGTCAGCTCTTACGAACCTACCCACAATTTTTTTTATTTTTTATATGAATGTAAAATTTATTCATAAAAAAAAACTGTGTTACAATGAATGCAGCGTTGTGGGTTAAAAAGCCAATAAGTTCATAAAATTAAAAATCTAAAATTACAGCAACAGAGGTAGATTAGAGCTGTCGTGTGTTAAACCAGTAGCAGAGACCATCAGCGAAGGCTCCCAGTACTCTTTGTATTGAATCGATTGCGGATGGATTTGTCAATAAGTTTGACAAGAGTAGCACTAGCGGTGGGTGGGTCTCCATGTAGTCATTTTTTTACATGGTCTAATTAAATAAGGAAATTTTGTTGAATCTACCACATTCCATATAAAATTTTTTTAAAATGCCATGTTTCAAAAACTTTTTCAAAACTACCACAAATTAATTTTTGTCAGATAATAGAAAGACAAAATTGTCCCTGCAAAGAAAACAAAACATTCTGACTTTTATGTGATGTGGGACCTAGAATCACATAAACTGTGGACAAAATTGTAGTCTAAAAGATTATTGTCTACAAGATTTAGTGGAATAGCATAAGACGGTGGACAAAATTTAGTTTTGTGAGTGTATTGTAGACAAGTTGATGAGTACAAACTTGTCCATTAGCTTAAATTACTTGTCTAAAACATAAATAAATAAAGGACTAGTTGTTTCTCCTTTTGTGTGTGACAAATTTAATAGAATACAAGTGAACATTGTGGACAAGTGTAAAACTTGTCTATCGAGTAAATAAAGTATTGTCTTTACAAAATAACTTGTCCATGATAAGATTAATAGTGGACAACCTGGTGCGTTTAATTGGTCCATAGGTCTTACATGGAGAAGAAGAAGATTATGCCAACGACGAATGGTCAGATCCGGTAGTGAAAGTAAGACCAGCAATAGAACTAAAGGCAAGGACCAAAAGATATATATGAGGAGGCGATCTGGCGGTTCCGGCGAAAGAGCTTTGACGAAAGAGCTCCGATGATGGCGGTGGTAAGAAGAGCTCTAAAAAGAGATGAAGACGGAGATGTGGAAGAGGATGACGGAGCTCCAAACGGAGAAGAACTAGACAAAGACATGGCGGTTACTGATTCTCTTCTTCTTCCACTCACTGGTTCGCTCTCCTCTTTGCCGGCGTTTGAGAACAAAAAACAAAAATAAGAGTTGCACGTTCTGAGAAACTGAAAAAAATTAGAAAAAAAAGTGTAGTTTATTAATAAAAAAATCAAATATATACTTTTCTATTGTTTTGCAATGTAAAACAAATCAAGAATATAATAGTCATTTTAATATGTAGGTATGGTACATTGAAAAAGCTTGAGTTTTCTAATGTAGTACATTGAAAAAGCTTGAGTTTCTAACGTGGTATAACTCTTAGAATACTCATTAAATAATGAGTACCCTTTAAAAACTAAGATCGGGTTTCGGACCAAAATCATTCATAGAATGTTGATTTATTTGTAAAGATTAGAGAAAAATATTTATTTGAGTTATCATGCATTCACATTCATAGCCCAAACAAGCGCTTCCACTTCGGGATGGAGAGGAGAAAGACTTCGCCGGTGGTTGACAGCTCCCATGGTCGGCGATGGATCATGAGAAAGTGTACAAAACCATCATCATGTACCTAAAAATTTATCACTTCATTCGAGGAGCCATCCACATAACAACGGTAGCCCGTAAAATTGGTGTTAAGAGAGGCTTCGCGTGCCCTCAGTCGGTGTTGTGATCTAGTTTCATAGACGTTGTTTTATACCATGTTAAAATTAAATCTGGTATTGTTGTTTCACACTGTCATTACCCATTAGAGATAGTGTTCGAGATTTTCATGAAAAGTAACATAATCAATTAATCATCACCACCTTTAACTTTGTAACGTCACCAATAATCTTTGCAAGAGCATGAACCATCTTTGAACCGATGAAATCGAACTCGATCCCTAACAATGATCTCTTTGTTATAAATCTTTGAAATATGTTTGAAAACAACGTGACAGTCCCCACAAATTCTCAGGTTCTTTATAACTCTCACCGGACTCTCCTCTTCTGCACCATCCATCATCATCAGTCCGTAGGCCACCGCCAATTTCTCGCTGTGATAGCACAAAGCGTTCTCTTTCTCTTCCTCTCCAATGTCGTGCAACACGAGTCCCGTCTGCGCCACGTAACCATCCTCCCTTATCTTCAACCTGACCTCATCAACCAAAACCCAAGAAGTTAAAAATAAATCCAAAAGCACTAGCTAGAGTTTTGCCAATAGAACTTATCCTGGCTATACCTGATCTCGTCGATCTTCTCATAAATCTCTCTCCACTGTTCATGGATCTTGTCACCATTATAGAATTTATGAATCGTTCCTTTGGCTTCTATGTAGCTAAGACCGGGAATTTTCTTCACTTGTTTGGTCTCCATATCATCTCTTACTCGTCCAACGTCCTTCCACCGTCCCTGCGCTGCATAAACGTTCGATAGCAATACAAAATCCCCGTCGTTGTTAACACCCATTTCATTCACTTTCCTAGAAGCTATCTCAGCCATTTCGACATTATTGTGAATCTCCGAAGCTCCAAGGAGGCTCTGCCACAAAACAGGATCCGGAACCATCGACATCGAGCATATTATGTCGTGAGCTTCTCTCAGGTTTCCTGCACGGCCTAACAGATCAACCACACAACCGTAATGCTTCATGTTAGGCTCGACTCCGTTCCGAGCCATGTTGTTGAACACTGATGTCCCGTACTCCACTAATCCTGCGTGTCTGCAAGCAGTTAAAGCAGCTAAGTATGAGACATCATCAGGCTTGATACCATTAACCTCCAATTTCTCGAAAATCTCTAGCGCTCTGTGTGCTTCTCCGTGCACTGCAAACCCCATGATCATAGTGTTCCATGTAACAACGCTCTTCTTACCCGTGATTTGATCAAACACTTGGAAAGCTTTATCAACAAACCCGCATTTCGAATACATATCAACAGCCGCGTTACTAACAATCACGTTATGATCCAAGTTTGCATTTTTAAAGTAACCATAGATCTTTTCACCTTCCTTAACAGCACCCAAGTGAGAACAAGCTCCCAAAGCAGCAACAACAGTTATTTCATTTCTTCTGATTCCTTCCATTTCCATTCTTTTATACAACTTCAACGCCTCACTCGCTCTATTCCCCGACGATAACCCCGAGATCAACGCATTCCACGAGGCGATGTCTCTCACAGACATTTCGTCGAACAACTTGTGCGCACTAACCAAATCTCCATTTTTAGAGTAAGCATCAAGCAAGGTAGTACCGAGACGCGCGTCATCGGAAAACCCATGGCGACTAATCTGACAATGAAGCTGAACAGTAGCGGAAGAACAAAGCGCACGCGCACAAGCTTTAAGAGTGAAAGAACAAGTCAAAGCATCGACTCTACACATAGCCGACGATGAAGTTTGCCGCAACATGGAACGAAACCACGAAAACGCCAGCGTCGGCTGGGGACTAGCGGCGAATCCACGGATGACGGCGTTCCAATCGTTGGTTAAAGGTTTAGGGATGTGACGGAAGATTTGTACGGCGAATGAAAGGTCTCCGAACGGTGAAACTGCGCAGCGTTCCAGAAGACGAGAACGGAGGAAGGAAGATTGAAAATGGCCGGCGGTGAGGAAATGAGATTGGAGTTGTTTGATTTGAGAGAAGGTGACGCATCTCTGTATCATCGTCTCCATGTAAACACGAGCCATTCCATTGACGAGCTTCACCAAATTAACTTGGTACAACGGTTTTAACTGACCCGGTTTTGTTTTCTTGCATACCGGAATACATCGAACCGAAATTAAAACAAAACCGATAAAATAGCTAAGCCAATAAAGTGAGAAAGTGTCACAGAAGACAACTCCAGCTACGACTGGGCACGGGACGGATACCCTTGAATTTTTTGATATCCTTTACTCGATCCGACCCTAACGAGTAATAAAAAAATTTACTCGTACTCGTCCCTTAAATAACGGGTACCCGGTAAAAAATAGTTGACTCTCTAAATACCCGACTCTTTAGCGGGTACCCGGAAAAACAGGTACCCAGAAAAACAGGTACCCGGAAAAACGGGTATCCGGTAAAAAATAGTTGACCCTTTAAATACCTGACCTTTTAACGGGTACCCGAAAAAACGAGTACACGGTAAAAAACTACCAATAACCGCAAAAAGAAGAACTCGTAAATGTCAATAATTTCATATTTTCATATTCCGAAATCCGAAAAAGGAAGAACTCAATTGGATTGTGATTTTGTGGATATATTAATTGAATTGAACTTTGTATATATCATTTCAATTAGGCTAAATTGAACTTAGACTTTAATTCAAACTATAGAATATATTTATAAATTAATAATATATAATAATAATACAAAATATTAACGGGTATTTACGGGTCGGTAACAAAACGGGTAAATGGACGAGTAACGGGACCGGTATTGAAAACTAAACTAATACCCTATACTCGTCCCTTACTCATGAGTAATATAATTATAATACCCTTCACTCGTCCCTAAGGTTACGGGTACCCTTTTGTTTCGGGACGGGTAAGAGCCGAGTAACGGGTCGAATACGGGTAACGGGTATTAGTGCCCAGGCCTAACTCCAGCTATGACTTTGAATATTAAAAAAAAAAAACTGAATAATTCATTAAGAACTTTTTAGATTACATGACGTTTACATAGGTGATTTGGGGAGCAATGGTCCTACATTTGTGAACGCTGGACGATCTTGTTGCAGGGAAGCAATGGTTCTCACTTGATGATCTTCTTTAATTTGACGATGAGCTTTTGAGCATATGGTGTCTTCGTAACATCAAAGTTAAGATCAAAGACGTAAACCTCATAATAATCGTCAGACCATTCTACACTGTCTTGTCTAGTAATACCTTGGATTTCAACACTTCGGAGAATGTTTTTTTCAAGATTAAAATAGAAAACATAAAACGGCTTATGTGCATTATCCTTCACCAAAACAATTTCACCTGAAGCAGTCGCCCCAACAACGGAAATATATTCATCATTCTTGACGGCTTTTTCCTCAGTCATTAAAGTGTAGACATATGCAGAGAAATCTCGTTTCTCGATATCCTCTAGAACCCACATATGTAACTTAAGGGAAAATCTACCATGATTATAATTCTCTATATTGATCAAACCTAATTTACCCTTATAGTTTACCAATTCAGTAATCTCATTCATACCGCAGGTGCGTGGAACTACAAACTCAACCTTCGCAGACCTAACATCAAAACAACTTAAATAAGTATACCCACAATCCTCGTCGTAAAATAAGTAATACAAAACTCCATCGATGCATATCCCATTACCCCTAAATCCACTATAAGGATGTGAGGGACATTCTGTCGTCCTCCATCTCAGTTCTCCAGTTCCTAATGTCAGGATATAAAGACCATTAACCAAAACCTTGAATTGTTTGCCAATTGGATCGAACCCTAAAAAACCACCACCCCCTCTGTATGTTGTTCTCGGTTCAGGTAAGATCGCATACTGTCCCGTGCTTGGGTTACATATCGCATGCATTTCATCTTTATCAGACATATCATGATTATACTCCTTTGAGATACATATGCTAGGGAAATACAGCAAACCAGAGGCATATCTACAACTCTCATAGTAAATTAAGTCAAAAGACATCTTCATATGAAAATCAGCTGTGACAACAAGAGAGGACGGATTCTGAGGGTGAGGCGCCGAAAACAAAAACCACTCACCGTCTTGTTTGACCCCATTTAAGAGACGTGGATGAGCCAACGACCTAGTCAAGAACAACTCGGTGAAATATGGCTCGCAAAGCAAGGATCCCCATAGCTTCGACACGCAGCGAAACCTCGCGATTGATTTCGCAGACAATCTCGAGAGTATATCAGAAATCAGATCAATAGAGATGGAATCTGTTACAGTAAATCAGGAGCTGCACATGTAAGGTTAAGATAAGAAGCAGAAAAGGAGAGCACGTGCAATATAACAGCTGGAGGAGTAACGGATCAGAGTTGGTCAACGTCACGGAAGAGGAATAAAATGGGTTAACGCTGTTTGTCGGTTTGTTAGCCTTCTATAAGAGCATATGTTAGCTCATCCTTTTCCATTATGCAAAATCTGATTGTTGTTTTCTATTTCCTGGGTTTGGTGACTTTGTTCCTCATCGTTGTTGCTGGAGATCTCTCTTTGAGACTCTTGCAGATGAGATGATGATTCTGCGTTTCTTGTGAACGTTGTTTCATTGTTTACCAGTTACAAGTTTCTTAATCAATTTCGTTTTACTCTCTGTTTCTTTCTATTTCACTCTCTTCTCTGTTAGTTGTTTGTGATTTCTGTTTTACATTAACACTGGTATCAGAGCTCTCGCATCCTTGGAAACAATGGTGGAGTCACGATTTCAGATGGTATTCAAGGAAACAGTGGTTCATGGAGCGGCGGAGATGAGCTATCAATCGTACTCGAGTTACGCCGATCATACCAGGTTAGGGAAACTTGATTTTCCACGATTTAATGGTGATAAAATCAAGGAGTGGTTGTTGGAGGCTAAACAATTCTTCTTAATTGATCGTACTCCTGAGGAATTGAAAGTTTTTATAGCTTCAATCCATTTTGATGGTCTTGCTGCGACTTTGCATCAGTCAATTGTACAATCAATGTGGTGGAAGAATGTTAGGCTTGATTGGTGGGGTTACAAACTGTTGTTTCAAGCGAGATATAATAGGCATGTGGATGATTCGATTGAAAAGCTGAAACTGTTGCAGGAGATTGAAGGAATTGAGGAGTATCATGCTCGTTTTGTGTTGGTTAGTACTGAAATGGAATTAGCTGAAGATTACTTGGTTGATATCTACTTGGCAGGGCTGAGAAATGATACTCAGACGAATGTTAAAATGTTTCAACCTAAGTCTATACAACAGTGCATAGTGGTGGGAAAGTTATATGAGAAAATTCAAGCTCATCAGAAAAGAGAGGTTGTAAAAAAAAAGAGTGATGATTCTAAGAAAGTAGCTCAGTCTCCAAATGTTTCAAGCACAGTTGAAGGGGCTTCTTTGAATAACTCTCCAGTGCATCATTACTCACCTACAGGCAATGAATCGTCTAAGGAGAAACAATCACTTCAGCATGAGGTTTCTGTAGACGTGGAGAGCTTGTTGCAACAAAAATTAGAGACAAAAACCTTGAATCAAGATAAACATGAGTTGTGTGCATCACCTGGTGATTTACCGAACGTAGCTCAACCTTTCAATATTCCATGTGAATCTGCAGGAACTTCTTTGAGTAGGTTGAAGTGTTGGAAGTTTAAGTTCAAACCTGAAACAATGGCTATTAAACAACAACACAATCATGTACTTTCTTTCTTGGAACCAAGCAGTAGCTGTCACAAGGCAGCAATGGTTGTTGTTGATGATTTATCATCTAATCTTAGTGTCATGGCTGGATATGGTAGTGAACTTACTGTTTGTCAAGTTGAATGGTCTGTTAGAGATAATAAGTAACGGATCAGAGTTGGTCAACGTCACAGAAGAGGAATAAAATGGGTTAACGCTGTTTGTCGGTTTGTTAACCTTCTATAAGAGCATATGTTAGCTCATCCTTTTCCATTATGCAAAATCTGATTGTTGTTTTCTATTTTCTGGGTTTGGTGACCTTGTTCCTCATCGTTGTTGCTGGAGATCTCTCTTTGAAACTCTTGCAGATGAGATGATGATTCTGCGTTTCTTGTGAACGATGTTTCATTGTTTACCGGTTACAAGTTTCTTAAATCAATTTCGTTTTACTCTCTGTTTCTTTCTATTTCACTCTCTTCTCTGTTAGTTGTTTGTGATTTCTGTTTTCCGTTAACAGAATCTGAGTTTTCTCCTCTATTCATGATTGTGTCGTGTGTTGGCTTATGGAGTTTGGGCCCACGCTCTACTTCTAAAGAAATTAGATAAGGGTTTGGTTAATCCGGTTTGGCCAAAAGAAAAACCCTAATAATCATAATTCTGTTTGACCACAACTATAAACATAAATAATTTTTTTTGCATGTGTATATTATTTACTTTTTAAAAATTCTGTAAGAATATACGAATGTCAATTATGTTTGTAAGTTGTTAGATAATTTTTGGATTAGATGTGGTTTTTGATTTTCAGATTTTGCAAAACATGAAAAAAAAGGAAGAAAAATCAAAAATCCATCGCCATTCATATCCAGAATATTACGTTTGAAAATTTGATGAAAACCATATATAAAACTCCAAAAACCAATATTTCATTGAAAAATTTTATATACTTTTTAGGGAATATATTTTATATACAATCATGAATGGGTAAAACTGATTATTTTCAAAAATCAAACCTAAAACTAAAAACATTCAATGCTAAGGCTATTTGATATCTCACGAATGGCTCGATTGCTTACGTTTTTTCGTTTTGGCTACATGGCAGGTCTAAGGTGCAAATACGTACTTTGCATCATTATTATGCACATACATACCTATCGTCCGCTCTTGTTGCGTTCTTGTTCATGAAACCAAAACTAAATTAAAAATTATTGCGGACATCGATGCTCTTGTTCTACTACGTACATCAATGTCGTTTTTACATGACCGGGCACCCTCGGATTTTGGTTTCTTCATGGGTGAATGCGCGAGTCATGTCTTTGGGTTCGGTCTTGCTTCTCTATTTTATTTCTGATAACGAAAACACACTTTTATTAGAACAATAAAAAGATCCAATGTTCAAATAAACAAAAGAATATGTTCCCAACATACAAGAGTATAGAATAGAAACAACTCCAATAAGAAGAGCAACACCGTTTAAAGATATCGGAAAAGAGAGAGATTACAAAAGATCTTTTTTCACAAATTATTCGTAATAGAGAAGACGACTGCAACGTTCTCCTTATAAAGCAAACTTTGGACTCCAGTGCTCCAGCTCGTATGTGACAGCTCATGTGCGACAGCTCACCAACAACCACGTCGACGTTCCGTTAACCACAAAACAGTCCTTCCACCAGCTTTAAACACGTGTCCTTCTTTATTCAAATGCACTTCTACTAAAAAAAACTTTGATAACGGAAACCCTGTAACAGAGCTCCCCTGTTTGGAGAACCTTGTCCTCAAGGTTCAAAGGAGGGAAAGCGACGCTGCAGATCGAATAGGTATTCCCAAGAGGCATCTTCTTCACCCTCATTAGTCCACTTAACCAATACCATTGTAGCTGCACGCCCTTGTCGTTTAACCATCTTCCTGTCCAAAATGATCTCAGGTTCCTTGAGTAAGACGTCATTGACCAACTCTGGTAACTCCGTAGAAGTGAGAGTCGAACCCACCAGAATCTTGAGCTGTGAAACATGGAACACTGGGTGAATCTGAGAACTCTCAGGAAGAGCCAACTTATATGCCACTGGACCACAGCGATCCACCACCTTATACGTACCATAATACTTTGGAGCAAGCTTCTCATTGCTACGAACCACTACTGATTGCTGGCGATAAGGTTGAAGTTTGACGAACACATAATCGCCAATGTCAAAGCTTCTCTCAGAGCGGTGCTGGTTTGCAAACGCCTGAATCCTGTGCTGAGCTCGTAATAGGTGGAACTTCAAGATTAAAATCATATTCTCACGTTCCTGTAAACTCTTAGCCACCACTGCAACCTTAGATTCTCCCGGAAGGTAAGGCAAATGAACATGAGGGGCTTGACCATAAACAACTTCAAACGGTGTCGATTGAGTTGCAGAGTGAAATGTGGTATTATACCAATATTCAGCTAGGGAAAGCCACTTACTCCATTCAAAGGGTCGATCACTGCACATACACCGAAGGTACGTTTCCAAGCATCGATTCACCACCTCCGTCTGTCCATCACTCTGTGGATGGTAGGCACTTGAAAAATTCAACTCCACCCCCTGCATCGCAAACAACTCCTTCCAAAATGTACTCAGAAATACCTTGTCTCTGTCACTCACAATGGATTTGGGACAGCCGTGGAGTTTAAAAACGTTGTCCATGAATGCCTGAGCCACTGTTACTGCCGTATAAGGGTGAGACAGAGGTACAAAATGTGCTGCCTTGCTCAACCTGTCGACTATGACCAGGATTACATCTTTTCCTTCTGACACTGGTAAGCCGTCTATGAAATCCATGGAAAAGTCCATAAAGTTTCAGGGATTGGTAATGGCTGCAACGGACCAGGACTTGCCACCATCTCATACTTACAGCGTTGACAGACATCACAAGCTCGAATGAAAGCTTGAATGTCTTTCAACATACCCTTCCAGTAGAACAGTCCCTTGACACGTTGGAGCGTTGCATCTCTACCTGAATGCCCACTGCTACCCGCACAATGTAACCACTGAAGGATAGAAGACCGCAGTTCTTGTTTTGCTGGAACCACTATCTTACTCTTTCGACGCAAAACCCCTTGTACAAACGAATAATGCTTCTTCGCAGCCTGATCTTTCTTTAGATCTTCAACGATCTCCTTAATCTCCATGTCATGCTCATACTGGTCCTGAATTTCTTTCATTAAATCACACTCCACCACAGTCATCGCCATGTGTAAAACCTCAGCTCCCTCAACCCTTGATAGTGCGTCTGCGACCAGATTGTTGTTTCCTGCTTGGTACTGTATCTCGTAATCAAATTCCAGGAGCTTTGGTAACCACTGTTGTTGTATAGGCGTGTTTAAGCGTTGCTCCAGCAAGTATTTAAGGCTTCTCTGGTCTGTTTTGATTATGAAGTGATTAGGGAGGAGGTAATGACGCCATTTTTGAACCGCAAATACCACCGCCAACAGTTCCTTCTCATAAATGGACAATAGTAATTGTTTCCCTTTCAAGTGGCGACTAATGTAGGCTATGGGATGCGCCTCTTGCATTAGCACTGCACCTATTCCTTGAGAACTCGCGTCTGTCTCCACCACAAATGGTCTATCAAAACGTGGGAGAGCTAACACTGGAGCCTCACATAAAGCCTTCTTCAACTCTTCAAAGGCTTGTTGAGCCTCTCCTGACCATAGAAACGCATCCTTCTTAGTCAATGCTGTTAATGGCCGAGCTATAGTTCCAAAGTTACGCACGAACCGTCGATAATAGCCAGCTAATCCAAGAAACCCCCTCAACTGTTTCAAAGACACTGGTACCGGCCATTCTGCCACTGCCACCACCTTATTTGGATCAGTAGAAACACCGCGCCCCTCAATGTAATGCCCGAGATATTCTACCCTGTCCGTGGCAAAACTGCACTTACTCCGTTTGGCGTATAATTGCTTCTCTTTCATCAGTTGGAAGACAACACTCAAGTGTTCTGCATGTTCCTCTTTCGAAGCACTATAAATCAGTATGTCATCAAAGAATATGAGTACGAACCTCCGTAGAAACTTCCTGAACACCGTGTTCATCAAATTCTGGAAAGTTGCAGGGGCATTGGTTAGACCAAAAGGCATCACCAGATATTCATAGTGTCCACTGTGAGTTTTAAAAGCTGTTTTATGCACATCCATAGGATCCATCCTCACCTGATGATACCCTGCTCTCAGATCAATTTTTGAAAACACACTAGACCCTCCCAACTCATCCAATAAGTCTTCAATAAGAGGGATGGGAAACCTGTCTTTCACTATTAATTCGTTAAGTCCTCTGTAATCAACACAGAGTCTCCATGTCTCGTCCTTCTTCTTGACCAAAACTACCGGAGATGCGTACGGACTGGAACTACCTTGAATGGTGCCTGCTTCCAATAACTCGCCTACCATCTTATCAATCTTGTTCTTTTGATGGACTGCATAACGATATGGACGGATATTGACTGGGTTTGCTCCTTCCCTCAATGGTATCTTATGGTCATGGTTCTCTCGGGAAGGAGGTAGTGTAGTCGGTTCTTTGAGGATCTCCTCAAACTCCTTCACTACTTCTTCAATTCTTGAATCCTCTGTAAGAACCGAGTTATTCCCCTCTACACTGCATAACTGCATTTCCTCCATACTTCCCCCTTCTGTTGCATATATCATAGAGATTTGAGCCTCTTGGTCCCTTATCTTCTTCAACTTGCTTGCCTTAACTCCTCGTACCGATCCTGGCTTAATACCATGCAACATCACCCTTTGATTTCCATACTTAAAACTCATTTCCAGTTCTTTGAATTCCCACGAGATAACTCCTAAGGTCCGAAGCCACTGGATCCCCAAAACCATGTCGCAACCCCCTAGTGGAATCAACATAAAGTCTGCAGTGAATGTTGTATTTTGTAAAGTCTACTGAAAGTTATAGACTGCTCCATGAACTTCCAACTTCCTTCCATCAGCAACTGATACTCGTGTCATCTGAGATGAGTCAATCACACAACCCAATCTTTCAGCAGAACGAGGATCCATGAAGTTGTGAGTCGACCCCGAATCAACCAGCATGAAGATAATTCTTTTCCCATACAACCCTTTGACTCTCATTGTGTCATACTCCTCTACACCAGATACTGCACTTACAGATACTCTAGGTGTGATCTCCCTGGTCTCCGGAGCCTCCTCTTCATTATCACTCTCATCCTCACCTCCCCCGACTTCGATAAGATTCAGCTGCTTCTTTTATGGTGAGGGGTATATTTCTCATCACAGAAATTACACAACCCTTTAGCCCTTCTATCACTCATTTCTGCATTAGATAAGAACTTCTTGGAACCTAACCCATCACTCTTGTCCTCCACCTTCTTCTCTGAATACCCTCCAGAATATGGCTCCTTCTTTACACCAAGAATACCTTTCCTCCCGTGTTACCAGCAGAAGGCCTAGTCAGAGTCCCAGACTGTGAAGCAGGCTTCGCAGGGTGAGCTTTCTCATAGAGGCGACCCAACATCAAGCAGTGGTGTACCGTTTGTGGCTGAAACATACGTACATGCATCTGAGTATCCATTCTTAGGCCTGCAAGATACGCACTCACCAAGTAGTCCTCTGACATATTAACCCTTGTTTTAAGCAACTCAAATTTTTGGTGATAATCAACAATCCCATCAGTCTCATGTAACTTCTTAAGCTCTGCAATCGGAACCTCTAACACATCATCAAATCTCTCCTTAAGTTTCATCTTATATGCATCCCAATCTCTCAACAAATGACCATAAATATTAGACTGTACCAGTGCGTGGTGCCAATGAGCGGCGTGACTGTCGAAATGTACAGCTGCCATTTTGATCTTCCTTGAGTGTGGTGTTCGATCTAACTCAAAGAACTCCTCCACCTTGAACAACCACTCTTTCACCCCATCTCCATCAAAACGAGGGAAATCAATCTTACCTATTCTGGTCATAGTGTCATAGTTCTCGGAAGACTCTGTTCGACTCCTGTCCTCACGAGCTTTCGAATCTGCACACACCACATGAGAGGTTGAAGCCATGGGAGGACTCAGATCTCGTTCCTTGATGGCTGGAATCAGATCCTTTGCCTTTGATAAAAGACTGATAGCTGAGAACATCTCCTTGATACTGTTATCAATCTTCTCGTTCTGCTCCATCATTTTCTCCTCAAGTGTGTCGGTGCGAGAAATCATTTTACTGATCTGAGTGCCGATG
The DNA here is from genome assembly GCA_024034495.1 of Camelina laxa. Lineage (NCBI taxonomy): Eukaryota > Viridiplantae > Streptophyta > Magnoliopsida > Brassicales > Brassicaceae > Camelina > Camelina laxa. Next base: position 13,280,249 of record CM043884.1, read on the forward strand.
GCTTCTTCTGCTTCACAGACCACCACGCTTGCTTCACGAGCCATGGTTTCCTTCAACGCCATCTGAGAACGCGTTTCTGCCATAGCTTCCGAGGTCGGTTAGCTCTGATAGCTTTGATAACGAAAACACACTTTTATTAGAACGATAAAAAGATCCAATGTTCAAATAAACAAAGGAATCTGTTCCCAACTTACAAGAGTAAAGAATAGAAACAACTCCAATAAGAAGAGCAACACCGTTTAAAGATATCAGAAAAGAGAGAGATTACAAAAGATCTTTTTCACAAATTATTCGTAATAGAGAAGACGACTGCAACCCTGTAACAATTTCATACCCACTTCAATAGGAGAACATGGACAACACGAAGCTAGAAAGAACAAAATACCAAAGCCAAGAGTGACATATCTAACATGAAACCTGTAAATGAGAAGTATAACATCAACAAGCAAAATAGCTTAGACTCTCTATTATATATATTAAGAAGACAACTTCAGCCCAAAATAGAGAGATTTTAGCTGATATTGAGAGCTATCAAGTTTTGACACCTATAATTAATTAATCATCTTCTAAAAGACTCAGAACATAATATAAATTTTCTCTCTCAAAAGTACCATGATCTTGTTGCACGTGAGCAAGGGAACCTCACTTGATGATCTTCTTCAGATGATGTTGATGTGCTTTTGTTCTGGTCGGCTTATAGATGTTGCAGTATATGGTGTCTTCATAACATCAAAGTGAAGATCCTCTACATGGTCTACAAAGACTTCATGATAATCGTTAGACCATTCTACCCCTTCTTATCTAAGACCTTGGATTTCAACATATTGGAGAGTGTTCCTTTCGGGATTAAAATAAAAATATACAAACGATTCACATGCATTATCATATTTGGCTAAAACAATCTCACCTGAAGCCGTCGCCCCAACAACCCTAATATGATCGTCATCCTTTAACAACTTTATTCTCAGTCCTCAAAGTGTAGGCATATTAAGACCATTCTCGTTTCTCAGTATCCTCTAGTACCCACATATGTAACGTAAGGGGAAATCCACCAACATATTCACCCCTCAAGTCAAAATCAATCACACCTAACCCTTATAGTTTATCAATTTAGTAGATCAACCATAAAAGCATTGAAGAGCTTGAAGCTGCTTAAATTTCTCTGATCTGACATCAAAGCAAACTATAAAACAGTCACTTAGATCAGCTCCCTTACCAACGTAATATAAAACCCCATTGATGCATATCCCATTACCTCTAGGTTGATGATAATGAATATATGAGGGAGATTGGATCGTCCTCCACCTCAGTTTTCCAGTTCCTAAAGTCAGGATATGATGACAATTGACATTACTGTACATGACCAAAACCTTGAATTGCTTGCCAATCGGATCGAACCCTAAAAAGCCATCATCATCCATTCTGTACTTTCCCCTCGGTTTAGGTAAGATCTCATACTGTCCGGTGCTAGGGTTACATATCACTTGCATTGCATCCTTATAATAATCCTCCTTGGAGATATGTATGCTAGGGAAATAGAGCAAACCAGAGGCATATCTACAACTCTCGTAGTAATTTAAGTCAAAAGACATCTTCATATGAAAAACAGCGGCGACAAAAAGGGAGGACGGATTCTGAGGCTGAGGCGACGAAAAGAAAAACCACTCACCTTCCCATTCATTTTTTACCCCAATTAAGAGACGTAGAGGAGCCGAGGACCTAGTCAAGAACAACTCGGTGAAGTATGGCTTCCGAAGCAAGGACCCCCATAGCTTTGACATGCAGCGAAACCTCGCGATTGACTTTGCAGGCAGCCTCGAGAGTATATCAGGAATGAGATCATCACTAAGGATGGAATCTGAGTTTTCTTCTGTGTTCATGATTGTGTTATATTTTGCTCGAGAGACTCTAATATATATTATAGAGTTAGGCATCTATGCTAAACCAAATCAAGGTTTGGTTAATTTGGTTAAATTTCGATTTCCATGCATTAATTGACCATTATTTTGTTCGGTTTACCGTTCGGGTGGGTTCAAACCGACTTAGAAACTGAAACCGATCGGTTTGACCATATGAAACCCTAGTTAAACATAATAGAAGCCTTGATACCACAACTATAAACATTTTTAAATAAATTTTCATGTAAACTATAATCATGAGTTGGAATTAATCTTTATAATATGAAATCAATCGAAACTGTAAAATAATCAACTGATACAACAAACATCAGACTGAAAACCTCTCTATTCTTTGATGACGGTAGCCGACATGCCCCTTACACTTGCATTACACATGACAAGTTTCTTGTTTCCTTGGTTTCAATTTCGCAGCTCGTTCTTCGTACGATGCTGCAGGAACAAGAAAAAAAGCAAGAGGACATATGAGTTTTCCATATGTACATGTTGCAGCGAGAAATCGAAGAAGACTTACGCTCAGTTGGTCGAGATAATAGGGGAACGTGTTCTGCTCGTTTCTTCTTTTTTTCTACATCATTGCATGAGCTTTGTTCTGTCGAAACTGAACATTTTGAGTTGATTCTCTCTTTCATAGAAGTCATCTTAATACTTACGGTAAATGAGATACTTATATATCATACCATTGCATGGTGGTAAACAGTTCCGGAGAGCCTCCTGATAAATCACAGACTCTAATTGGTATGTCAACGACTCATTCTTGAAGTGAGACCGAAGTGACTCTGCAGCGCCTTTAGGCATGAAATAAGGGTTGTTAGTATCATATCTACTGAATCTAAAACCACTTCCAAGATATCTCCATCAGACTTATTTACCTGGAGAACATATGAAGTCAACATTTTCAAATTCACATGAACGGAGGACTAAGGGAATCTCAGAGGCCAACAGATATTGAGGCTTTCTTGGCGTTTTCTTGGTGTCCAACAATGTGTCTATCACCTGCGTAAGTACCATTCAGTTCATTGCAGAAACAACAACTGAAGAAAATATAAACACCTAAGTAAGGGTTGGAATGAACTGGAAATGGAAATTGGAACAAACATGAAGGCCCCCAACAAGTACATACATCAACCGATTCAACGCCCTGCCCAATCATGAATAGCACCGCAACCATGCAGCGGATCTGGTGCCACAGGAAAGCACTGCCTCTCATTGTAAATGTGCAAAGCTGATCACCCTCATGACTTCACAAAGAAAAACAAGGACATTGGAGGTTTTTGGACCAAAAGACAAAAATAAATAGTAAAAGATCAGATAATAATAGGGGTATATAAACTAGCGACTGGTTTGAGGTTAACAGTTGGTGCCATTGTGCCCTGGAGGATGCAAAGTTTTCTATTGTTCCCGTGACTTCTAGAACATGATTTGGTCTGCCCAAAAATTTATCCAGTTCTATTAGTCATAACCCTATGACCTAATGGTCTACCATTCGTTCCTGAAAAATCTTACGTAGTTGAACCTCATCCTTTATAGCATCCAAAATCAGTTTAAAGAATAGCAATGCAGTCAGCAGTCATCAAATAAGGAACAAAAGATTTGCTTGAATGTGCATTTTACCAAAGCCGACCTATTTTGACAAGGAGAGACATCAAAGAAAGTAACATTTCGTGTATAACAATGCACATTTGCCACGTCCATCTTGCAGAAGTTCCTAAAATCATGCTCTCCGATGAACTTCTTCCCAGCAATGTCCATGGCCTAGAGGAAGATGAGAATCAAAATGATCATCTACATTGTTTCACTTTTGAATTCTTTTAACTTTATTAACAAAGAGTAGAGATTACTGCACCGAGAGATTCAGATTTTGTCTCCAAAAGAAATATTTGTATTCTCTAGCAGAGCAACTGAACCTGTACACAAGGAAACTAAAAACGATAAGCAACACACAAAGGTATTCTGCAGTCTTAAGAGCGGGAATAGTCAACACCAGAACGAAGGAGATACAAAAAAGGTAACAGATAAACCTTGCATGAAAGTCAATAGGAGCCGGAGACCATCCAGTAACTCGGATGTCATCAGGGAGAGCACGATTTAGAACTCGCACATAATCATATTCTGGTCCTAAGCCAGAGAAAGTAGAAAGTTACAGCAACACCATAAAGAAAAGGGAAATCACCAAAATGAATTACATTCTCAGAGTGAACTTACTTTCACCCGTTCTCCCATTAACTTGTCCTTCAGAGTCTCCAGTAGGTGCCTTCAGTCTGGATCTTAAAAACAGAGCAATCACCTGCATCAACAATCAAAATATTTGAGATTCCACGAGGCTACCTTAAAGATATTTGGAAATGCTCATATTACAGTGTTTTAAAAGAACATCAGCACAATGAGAAAATGATTCTTAAACTGGTGAGATCATATGATAAAATGACTGGCACACTAGATCATTCGCTACAGACAACCAGTGAGATTGCCAAGTAAGACTGAAAGAAATTATAATCTAGAGAGGCCCAAGCAATCCACCTGCCCTGTGGACGAAACACCTTTATCTGTTCTTCCGCATCTCGAGTAACAAGAGTCTTTCTTGTCACCAATTAAAAGCCGTGTCCTTTCAAGTGCTTTAAAAATTTCTGACTGTGCGAAAAGATAGAAGTTACTCATCACGTAAAATACACATCAGTTATCTGTTAACAAAACAAAACAAAGAGAACCTCAATACTTGGTTCCATTTGCGCTTCAGCCGAAAAGCCATAAAATCTGTAACAAAGAAAAGTCTACGATTAGGAACAATGACATGGCGTGGAGAAGATAAAATAACCTATAAAAAAAAAAAAAAAAAAAAAAAACATATGGCATACCTCTTACCAAAATACATGATTTTTAGTGCAACATATCTCCTTGAGATAAGATGACTCGGTATACTATTCTTATCTCCCTTTCTAACTCTTCTTCTCCTAACTAACCGATCATCCTTCACTTCCATCTACAACATAAACATCGAGGATATATTCTTGAGAACCTCGAACGAACTAGTCTGAATTCAATCAAAAGTTAAGAATATGTTTACCTGATGGCATTGGCAACTTGAAACCTGAGACAACAATTCAGCATTTTCCGCTTCTAACTCCTGATGACATATGTAGAACAAACAAGAATGAAACACCATCTAACTCTTGTACAATGAGATTTAACCGAAGATTGAATACAAATTTGAAATTCAACCTCAAGCAATGTCTACTCAGATCGTTCCACTAACAAAATAAATGATTAACCAACGACGAAGGGAACAAGCATAGGGTAAAGAGACTACGGAGAACAGAAAAAAGTTGGAATAAGCGAAGATGACAAGTTGTTCGGAGATTTCTACCTTGACGCGATTACGGAGAAACACTAGTTCGGTTTCTTTAGCGATTTCAGAGTCTCGGCCATCGCCGCCAGGATCGGATATTTCATCGGACTTAGTCATTGATCAGCGGCGCCGTTTAAGACGGTTGCTCGCACGACAGCGACGAAACGATTCGACGCCGGTTGGAAAAATAATTCAACGCGGCGTCGACGAGAAACAAGTTTGGGTTTTGGGATGGTCACAGACTCAGAGATAGTTATGTTTCTCTATTTATATTTTAGTCCCTATAGTTATTGATATTTCTCTGACAACCCTTCCCTTTTTTTTTTTTTTTTTTAGTTTAGGTCTTTGAGATGATGATAGGGATAATGGTTTTGACGATCTATTTAATTTCGATTTTGTAGTTAAGACTATGATGACAAATTTAAATAATTAGTAGTATAATGTAGTGTTTTAAATAAATAAAAAAGTGAAGGTAAGCTTCATTTAGTATTTTTCTTCTCACCAAAAAAAATCAATATTTTTCTATATATTTATTAAATTCAGAAATAATTAATAATTTAGTCTTAGCTAGTATAAGGAAAACCCTAATTTTATTTTAACAAAGAAACAACTTCTATATATAAATTCAAGAGATATAAAGCGACAAACGTCCTATTTTCGTTTCAATTATGGGAACTACTAGACTTGATCAGATTCAGAGTATAATCTCAGAAGACGACGACTATGAACACGACACGACTATGATAAGCTTGCGTTATACGTGGGAGATCTTGATTCGAGTGTTAAAGAGAGCGAATTATACACAAAATTCAATGAGATAACTCATGATGTATCCTCGGTTAAAATTTGTCGCAACCGAAACACCGGCTCATCTCTTCGTTATGCATATGTTAATTTCAACGATAGTTCCCAAGGTAATAATATTCTATATGTTCGTATATTGTTCAATCAAGCATGTTGGCTATTTATAGTGTTTAGTCGTTTGAGAAAGAGTTTACTTTCAACCTTTTAAGTCACTGATCTAAAACATTTGTTAGTTTTTTATTCGTCATTATTTAGGCGACCATTGCATGATTTTGGTAAACGTGTTCATGTTTGGATTTGAATTGTGTGAAGTTCATTAATTAACGAATTTGATTGCTAGTTTTTTTTTTTTTTTTTTTTTTTTTTTGCTTGGTGCGTGGATAAAACAGCAAAGATCGCAATGGATGCGCTGAACTTTCATAAGTTAAAGGGGAAACCGATGAGGATAATGTTTTCAGAACGTGATCCTAGCAAGAGGAGGAGCGGTCGAGGCAACGTGTTCGTCAAGAATCTACACGAATCTATCGACAGCAAGCAACTTTGCGACATGTTCTCTACATTTGGAAAAGTTGTATCAAGCAAAGTGGTTTGTGATGCTTCTGGAGTTTCGAAAGGATACGGGTTCGTCCGGTTCTACTCGGAGCTTTCAGTCAATATCGCATGCAATGTTCGCAATAATGACACACTCGTCCGTAATCAACATATTTACGTTTGTCCATTCGTTAGTCGTCGTCAATGGGATGAATCGCCGGTTTTCACTAATGTGTATGTTAAAAACTTGGCGGAGACTGCGACGGATGCTGATTTGAAGAGGCTTTTTGGGGAGTTTGGCGAGATAACTAGCGCAGTGGTAATGAAGGACGGAGAAGGTATGTCTAGGAGGTTTGGGTTTGTGAACTTCGACAAGGCTGAGGACGCGGTTATTGCGATAGAGAAGATGAACGGAACAATAGTCGATGAGAAAAAGTTGTATGTAGGGAGGGCTCAGAGGAAAAATAATAGAGTTGAGGATTTGAAAGCCAAATTCAAAGTAGAGAAAACAGAACAGGATGTGAGAACAAGTAAAGGGTTGATTCTTTATGTGAAGAATCTTGAGGATTCTGTTGATAACAAAAAGCTTCAAGAATTATTCTCCGAGTTTGGAACCATTATTTCTTGCAAGGTACGTATGCAATCTCTTACTAAAAAAATTCATTTGATTCGTGAGTACGAGAAAGTTATCATATTTAACTTATTTATTTTGTAGGTCATGGTCCATTCAAATCATATATGAGCAAAGGTGTTGGGTTTGTTGAGTTCTCGACGAGCGAGGAAGCTTCTCAAGCTGTAAATTTGTAAACATGGTTTTTTAGTTATGCCTTTTAAATAAAGAAACTCACATCTAATTATTCTTATCTTCTTTTTCTAACATAGATGCTCAAGATGGATGGGAAGATGGTGGGAAACAAACCTATCTATGTATCTTTGGCACTATGTAAAGAGGAACGTAGGTTTCATGATTTACAAACTGGATGCAATAACCTCCCGCAAAACCTTGTTTCGTCATCAACTATAACATCAAGTCCCCACCAACATCCTTTCTTTAGTCAAGCGGCCGCTCCGGCAACAATGCTATATCCGCAACCTCCAGTCAGAGGATATAACAATTTCCAACCGTATTTCATGTGTGGATCAAGATTGCCAAACCGTTTCCCTCCAATGTCTATCCCTAATTTCATGTTGCCACAACCATTTCGTCCAACACTATACCCATATGCGCCTCCTCATGTCGGCCTCCACCCTAGTTTGCCACAATGCCACTACTACAACCGAAGCTATTAAACCCACACTGGAACTTTTAGTAGCTTATAGGAATTTAAATTATTCTTCCAAAAGATGAACTGGACTGATGGTCTTCTTTTGTTTTGTCGTGGTGGAAATTTTTTAAGTTATGTCAGGATTTACTCTTTGGTTTTAATATGGTTACCGTTTCTTCCACCTCTAATCTTCGACATTCATGTTTACTTTGAGCTCGATCAAACCAAGATTAAATTACGTAACCTGTTTCAAAAGAAGACGAACAAACCAATGCAAATAGGTTTTAACTTAAGTGATGGAAAAACTACAAAACATGTCAATGCATAAAAATATAACTAAGTCCCAAGAAAATCCGAAATTGTATGGTTCATCCTCAAAACTATCAACTATCTAAAGCCATTTTTGTAACACTGAAGCGTCACAACCTATTCGTCGGAGGTTTGACTCTATAAATACGAACTATCCAGTTGGATGTTGTGTAAGCTTCTTCTAAGTGTTCAAGCTTGATGTCTTTGTTCCCTATCTCCACCCCTCTTGCTCTATCATACCTGCCAATAATTCCACCACTTAACTTTTTGCATACGTAAACTAAATGTGTGTATGATAAATTAAAACTATCTTCAAAATGCAAAACGCAAGTGTTAACATACCCGGGTGGCTTGCCATATTCTGTGGTCAGCTCACCGAACCTGTAATAACATAACTTGTACCTATACACGAAATACACATTTAAGATGAATTGCATCGTCTTCAAAAGTGTACTTTATTTTCGGGAGATAAATTTATACAAGCTAAAAGTAGAGTCTTGGGTGTGAACTTACATGAGACAGTTCAGCATCTTTGGTGATGCACCTTTGTCTACACGGAATTCACCATTCACAAGGTAATCAGGTTCCTTGATCACTGGGAATACTCCACCTCCAATTCTCACCATCCACAAGAACCTAACTCACATAATTTTTCTTATGAGGATCAGTACATACACACGTCAACTAATACAAGCAAGTTTTCTTACGACTCCTAAGAACTGGAAGACCATTGAAGGTATTAACGTGCCCGGTATAGTAGAGATGTATGCAATAACAACTAAATCTTAATTGGGCGACTCAAACTAATTGCCATAAGCCATGTGTCAAATCTACCCATAACAGCTAGTTTCTAAATCACCAGCCACTTCCATATTTGGTGGATAATAATACTATTAATAGCCCAAGCCATTCATTTTCTCACAACTAGTCAAAATTAGTGACAACAAACCCACAGTTATACAATTGAGAATGTTGCATAAGTAAAAGTTTGAGTATTTCTTTAGCAAACCACCAATTAATGACATATCTGATTGACACGCAACAATAACCAGATTTTCAGTATTAAATGGGACGAGGAGCATACATGAATTCATGAGAGACGTAAAGAGACTTACTTGTTGATATCATCTGAGGAATAACCAGTAACACCACCAAAGACAACCAATACATAATTAACATCAAGTGACCTCATGATGTCATACGCCTCGTCTTCATTAGAAGACATAGCACGTCCAACAGTAGCAATATGTGTGTTGTTCCAGGTATTGTTATCAACGATGACAGTTCTGTTTCCCATTGCAGTGATTTGGTACCCATAGTCCCACCAAGACATGATCTTAGCATCAGTGGGAGTGTTTTGCCTAAGCCAGTAGTAGGCCTCACGGTAATCATCAAAAAGGATTCTGTTCCCATGGGCTCCTCTTGCAGCTAGGACAATTGAGGGAGATGAATATGCCTCTGATGTCACCCATGTGCAGTGAATAGCATATCTGCTGAGCAGATAAAATACTCCAACAAGAAGAGCAATGGCACCATTCTTCTGGAAAGGCTGAGACTGATCAAGTGTAACCTGCTAGGACATAGGATACAAGGATTAAAATTTCTCCTTTCACCAGAGAGGCATGCTACAATAGGTGGCAAGTAGTACAATAGTTTAAATCAAAACCGATGAAAAATTGGTGGGGACAAGGATCCTAAAGATTCACCTTTGAAGAGGCTTTTGAACTACCAGCTCCTTTCGTGGACCCAGTCTGGGAAACCTTTTGTTTCGTCCTTAACAGAGAAGTTAAATTCTTGACAGTGGCAGAGACAGCTATGGCACTGATAAGACAAACTGCTGGAGTAGCGACGAGAATAAGCCGAACCATGACACCAGCAAAGTACAAGCTAGTGAGACCATACATGACGATAAATATTGTAGCATCCGACAAACGCTTGAAACAGAAGTAAAGTCCCGCTGGGAAAAGGAAGAGCAGAATATGGTAGTCAAACATGAAAGATGACCAGGCCGTAGGCTGATGCTCAGAAACAGAAGCAATAATGGGAATATGATCCTTTGCATAAGTCGGGTCAAGCAACGAGTAAAATCGACCAGTCCATGGAGATATATAGCCAGACGCTGTTCCTACACCCAAAGCAATACCACCAACCAGAATAGCTGATGTCACAGTTATCCTCAAAAAGGTTTGGAACAACTTGGTGTCATTGAGCTGGTACTTCACCCAGTCCAAGAAATAAAACACCTGTACAAGTCGATCAAATTTTAGTCCAGATCAAGGTAAGGTGTTTGATATCAGTAATCCTCAGGAGAAAGATGAACAAGATTTTATCTTTACACTACAATCTTAACAAGATCTCAAATTTTCAGGTGGTAGAAAGTGAACAAACCTGCATCAATAAGAATACTCCCATTGCACCCATATGCTCACCAGATTGAACATGTTGAAAACCAACAAACCGAATTTGCATAGCGAGCAGCATTCCCAAGATATACATACAGTTATAAGCAATGTAAAGCCTCATCGAATACCTCCCCGTGATCAACAACACCAAGACGTAAAGCGGAACCAGGTTAATAATAAAAACATATCCTCCCCAAGCCGAGACCATATAAAAGTAACCAAACGCAGAGCCCAGAGCCCAAGCTAACGAACCAGTGTTCACCGCTTTAACAAAGAGATAAAAGGTCAACAAAAGCGCGAAAATCGCCACAGCTTCGTTATCATAGGAACCAGCTACAGACCGAGAAATGTAGCCAGGGCAAATTGCAATAAGAACAGCAGCAACAAGTCCAGCTCCTGTATCCCAAATCTCTTTTCCAAAGAAATACGCAACGAGAGTCGTATTGGACGCGAAGAAAGGAGCCGTCAACACACAAACCTCACGGATATGAACGAAGAATCGGAGAAACCGCAATGCCCAGTAAATTAAAGCGGCGGTGACCATGAGACCAGGATAAAGCGTACCACCGATGATTCGACCAAGAGGGTACCAACTCTCGGAATCGAACCAGTTCCAAAACTCGTAGAAGCCTTTCTCCGTGAGGAAAAGAGTGGTACGGTAGTTGAAATACGGATCGAATTCGTGGATCATGGATTCGTAACGGAGAACACTGAAGAGACGAGCTATGAAGGCTAAGATGTAGACGAGACCGAGGATCGAGATACGGAGCAAGAGCTCTTGCTGCTTCGTCTTCAATTTTAGGGATTTGAAAGAGAAGAAACTACTGTTGATCAGATCTGGACTCGTTGTCGTCGTCGTCGCCATGGATTCCGATTTCGCCGGCTCTGATTTACCTCCCATTGAAATGGATAAAGTAGCGCGATCTCCGACGGTGATGATCTGAGTCAAGTTGTCTGTCTTGAGAGTGAGTGTTAAGCTCGGTTAAGCTCTGTGAGCTTTGTTCATGGGGGCTAATTTGTGTGTGTGTGTTTTTTTTCTTTTTCTTTTTGTTAAGCAATAGAAAAATCAAATCAGTGATCAAAGTCAGTGTATAATTGAGGTGAGTGCAGATCTTTTGGGCTTTACTGAGCCCATTGTCAATTAATTTCTTTTTTGTCCTACAATTCTTATTTTACGCACGAACGAGGCTTCCCTTGTTTTCAGAATCAGGAATACAACACCTGTTTTTGGTATAAAACGCAAGCTCGGGTCATGACAGACAAGGTTGTAATGTACAATGGTAAGTGGTAACTCCTCGCGTACTAGATCGGCTGACTAGTAACTAAGTTAACTGATCACGTGATTAGCTCATTGTCTCTAGTCATGGAGTATGGTGTTGGTTGGAGTAATTGTCGAACAGCCCTATAGAAGACTTGGTCTGTATTCTTATTCTACCTACAAAGCAAGTATGATTATGTTTTTACGTGAACACTATTTATACATTTCCTTCAATGGGAATTATTGAATGTACGAAATGAATATAAGTTGTAAAATTACTCTACACAGAACAGAATCTGACCGGAGAGGGTTTATATTTTTAGAAGTCTGCAGAAGCTTCATGGCCTTCGATCTCGGCGAACGTGAGTGCAAGCGCACGATGAAGTTTCCGTGGAGACAAAACCTCAACCTCGGTCAAGAACGTGGCTGTGACAGGCCGGTGATCCGATAGTTTAATCTCGTTTCTTCTGTAATCAAAAAGCTTCATTCCCTTACCATTCCAAATAATGCGGTCACACCTGATCAAATCACAGTCACTTCAAACTCATCATTTTTGCCTTTTGTTGCATATTATGGAAAAATGTTGTATCACTGTGTATAAAGAAAATACCAGGCCGGTCTGCGTTTTCCGGATTCCGGGTCATCTCCGATGTAGTTTTCTGAATCGATTTCGTACTTGTATGTTGGTGCAAAATCTAAAGTTCCCTCTGACCATCCCTCGAAAACATTCCCTTTTGTCATTTCTCTTGAAAGCTACCAGACAATAAAACATATAATTGCAAACTTGGTTTAGACCCCTATCAAAAGAGCTTCATCTTTTAACTTTAAAAACATAAAAAGATAGAACTTTGTCACTTAGTATTAAACCTAAACAATGCAGGGAAGGTACCTGGTCAAACTCTACCAACCTCTGCCATTCCTTTCTTGCAATAAGTTCATGTATCTCCTCATACGACAAGTTAATCCGATAATTCAGATCTCCCAGCCAGATTATTCTTCTACACAACAAGGTTATCTTGTTATGTTCAAAACTTAAATATTTAAATGTACAGTAGTTGAACGTATCAGTTGAGAAATTAAACGTACTCATGATCATGGATGCTTCTTGGAAGCTCATTCTCATTTAAAGAATGCGGAAGAAACTGTGTTCTTCTATGAATTTCACGTACATCATCGTTTCTTTTCTCTTCATCTGTATCCTTTTCCCCAGATGACAGATGCGAGCACAAGAAACAAAACGGTGTCTGATAAATGGACATGCTCACCGATACCGATCCCTAAAACAACATTAAAAACCGTAAGTTATTTGCTAGCCTACGAATAATTATTTAGAGCAACTAGTAAGAGAAATCAAGACCTTGTTACCAATGTAGCCCATAATACCAACACCAACAGTAGATACACAAAGGTTGCTTATGTGCTTGCGCAATTTCCTCCGAACCCAAATGGTGAGAAACACTCCAACCATCTGTTTGCTCACAATCCGTACATACGAAGGCTTTCTCAGATTCTTGATAGTTAGATTCACTGACTTGAAGGAACCACGACTTTCCGAAACATATTGATTTAGCAGTTTCAATGGAGGCTCTGGCCACCTCAAACCAACTCTTGCAGTGTAACTAAATCTTTCTTCCCTTTGGGAATCACTATTAATCTGCACTGAGAGAGAGCGGTCCGGAGTATTTGGTGATGAAAATTGCCTTGGTACAAATTCTTGTATGGGCAAGCAAGATGCGTTGTCATCAGTAGAACCCAAAACGTCTATATTAGTTAGTTGATCTTCACCTACGATTGGTCTCTCCCTGCTTTCACTAGAACTGGGTTTCTTATCCACTGAATGAATCGCATCGCAAGCAGAATGACTGGTTTCAGCAAACATATCTTGTACGCTGTAAGGGAGCTCTTCTGATTGCTTAAACTTCGACGGAGAAGGGGGATCACTTTGGCTTATAATCTTCAGCTTTCTAGGTCGAACCCGGTTTAAGGCATCCCGTATCAAGTTCTCCCATTCACAAGCAGGCTGGTCATCCTCCATACCAAAAATGTTTCCAGCATTTAAGGGAACGATTTCCTGAAGACTGAAATGAAATGAATCATAAACATTGAATACAGAACTCATTCACCAAGGTAGTTAATCAAAAGATTCAGAAAAAAAAAAAGAACATACCCAAGAACATAAATGTCAGCAGGTTCAGCAGTGTCTAGCCAACCATCGATATCCAAGTCAGCTGGTGGAACTCTTCCTGCAGCATTCCATGTCCCAGCACAGATTCTAGCTACATCAAAACCACACACCAGGGACTCACTACATGTGGAGTTAACCAACAAGAGAATCTGTTTGCACAGATTAAAACAATGATGAACATCTTAACACAATGCTCAACAATATAGCATCAGAGGAGAAGTATAGAGACAAGAAACCAAATATCAGTCGACAAACTAAAGATGAAACAGACAAAGTACAAGGGGATTTGTTTCTTCAACTAGACAGAGTTCAGAAAATTCAAAAGACAATACTGAGGATGCAAGATAAGCAGAGAAATCAAAAGACCTGATTGCTTTGGTGTCCATATACTGCCTCCTGAAAGTTTCTGAATTTCGTCTCCTAGGCTTAGGCCCATCTGAAAATTAGTTTGAATATAAACAAGCAGTTAGGAAAAAAAAAAGAATCTGAATGAGAAATTATGTTCCTCCAATGCAATTAAGCAATCACTGTCACTGTTAAATTAGCGTAAACAACAAAGCTGAGAGTTACAAATCACATTACCATCAGTATCAACACGTTGGTTGGTAACTCCAGAGCTACTTGGGTCAAGTTCTGCTAACACCAGGTTCAGATTCAGTCACAAAATAATATGAAAAAAAAAAGAAAGAAGTAATTGTTCTCGGAGAATTAGGATAAGCTGACCTTGGACTCTCTCTTGGCAGTCATCGTCACTATCAGCGCTATAATCTGATTCAATAGAAGAAACGTTGAACCATTTACGGATTACAAGACGTGCCCAGTAGAGCTGGAGACAGGAGAAAGCTGAGCAGCATATTGTAGCCCAATTGCTCTGCAAAATTTTACATTGAGTTATCCCAAATAAAAAAACCCTAATTCAATCAAACTATACGACAATGGAACAGGAGAAGATAGAGATCCGCGTACCTCCGTTCGTCGTGATCGTGATCGTACTTCCGCCATTAAATCCGGTCAATTCAAACTGAGTGAGGAGGAGGAAGAAGAAGACGCGGTTGAGACTTAACGACCTTTGGTGGGAGACAGATTGAAAATGCTGACTTTTTTCTTTTTTATCCTTTCTTACGTTAGAACCGGCGGTTTAGTAGATTGATTAAATTCCGGATTAAACCGGTTTATAAAGGTCAACTAAAATAAGTATAGGTTGGTTTCATTGTCAACCCATGTGATTTCTTTATGATGTATAATAAACAAACAAACAAACAAACAAAAAAAAAAAATTGGGAAAGCTTCAATACCTGCAAATCATATTTGAATGTTCAGTATGAAAATATTCAGTTTGAGCAAATTAGATACATTCTTGGATAAATTGGTTAATCAGAGTTAAATAAGTTGTTTTAGTTTCAAAATACTAGTGTCGATAAGTATTGAGTTTGATAATAATTCTTATTAGTAGTAAAACCTTTTCATAAAGAGTATTTGGAAATTTTGAATATTTTGAACTGTTATAATATTTTCATGTTACAAAACAGTTTAATCTATGATTGTGTTTTCACTTTTTGACATGTAAAATTTGATATCACCAATTGTGTTTTATCTTATATTATTAGATGTATGTTTTTTTTTTGTTTTTTAGTAACCTGCGCAAGCCAATACTTGTTAAAAATAAGAAAGTCACTGTTATTTTGAACAAATTGTTCAATTGATGACAGTTGCACATCAAACAATTTTCGTTAATTTCCATAGATTCAAATAATTAAAAAAAATTTAAGCGATTAGCGGATCAGACAAAGAATCTGGTATAAAAAATGAAGAATTTTAAAAATATTTAAATAGTGGTTTAGCAAAAAGAATTTTTTTAAATAATGTGATATTAATTTTTTATTTTTTTATTCTAATCAATGTAGAAATAGAACAAATGAAATAAAAATTTAGCATATTATTATTAGGGAACAAATTAACGAGTTAGATAAGCAGTTCCTAAACTGCGGGGAACAAAAATAATCTGAAATTGTTTTTATAATTTTACATGTATAATATTTTTTTATATATTATTTTGTTTGGTTGAATTTGGATGTTGGTGAAAGCAATAAAAAAAGAAAACAAAATATATGTTTTGTATAATTGAGAACATAACTTTTGTTTTGTTTGTGATGTTCTATTTTTTTCATTTGTTATTTTGTATCATGTACAAAGCTTGTTCGATCTTATGAGTTTGATATGTCATATACTCGTATGATACAAATTATTTACAGAGCAATATATTTTTTTTGTTCTAAATATGATATGCATAATGTTTGTGGACATATATATCATATTTGTGAAAATTTACCTTTCTTCTATGATGAATGTAAAAAAAAAAAAACTAAATACTTCTTTCATTTCAGTTTAGTTGTCGTTTTGTATTTACAATACAAATTTTCAATTTTATTCAGATTTTTTAGTTTATTAATTATTTATATCAGATAAAATAGTATGATAAAATATAAATTTTAATTATTTATATAGATCATATATGATCTATGGTAAATATTATCTCTCTTTCTCTCTCTTTCTCTCTAAAAACTTAAACCTAATTTTTTGCGCCGCCGCCTCTCCGGTTGCCCTCCCGGCACCGGAGAGGGCTTTTCTTCCCCTCTTTCTTAGCTCTCCCTCTTTCTACTGTCATCGTCGTCCTCTGTGAGGTTGTCCTTCGTCTCCATTCTGGTTCTCTTGTTGGTGGTTTCCGGTGATGTTTCGGCGCGTGAAGCGGAGTCTTCGTTGGAAGTGTCTGTTAGTGAAGGCTCGAAGGAGTTGCTTGCGGACGGCATTGATTTCATGGCTGGAGTTGATAGATCTGGGTTGAAGACTCTGTGTGTTGGGACTCGCCGGCGGGTTCGTTGGCTCTGGTGAGAAGTGAGAGCCGTGGTTTCTCTCTGGTGAGATCCGGGGGTCAGATCTGGTGATTCTCTCACTGGATCTTGACTTCTCTCCGTCCAGCCGAGGCGTTACTTTACAGATCGGGGTTGGCTTTTGACAGGTAGGTTGGGCAGTTCTTCATTGTTGGTCTTGAATATACAAGGGGAAGGCAGTGGTGGGTGGTTTGCATCTCCGGCAACAGCGGTGTGGTATTGTCTTCCTCTGATGCAGCTGTGGCTTCGGTTTGGTAGGTCGGGAAGCTTTTAGATCAAGCCATGTTTGCTCGCGGTGGAGCTTTCTCTTGGTTCACCCTTCCAATAGGAGCTGTGGTTGCAGTGGAAGTCGGCGGAAGGCAGGAGGGTATTGTTGCATCGTTGCGGTGGTTAACCTAGATGTTTCGGCATCCTTAGGGGCTATCATGGGTCACGGGTTATGGAGGATGGATTGAGCCATCATCCTCTGTAAAATGCCATGATTTTGTGTCCACCAGACCGGATTGAAGCAAACCTACCTTGAGGTTGCGGTGGTCGCCGGAGCTGGAAGAAGTGTGTTAGATCTGAGTGAGCGGGTTGCTAGGCATGAGACCTGACTTCGCGGAGCCTGTCATTGGGGGTTTGAACTTGTCGGAGGATCTGTAGCGGGTCAGGCGGTACACCGGAGAAGAATCCAAGACAGAGTTTGGTTGCTGATCTCAAGGGTTTTGATCTGGTGTATCCGCCGCGAAGCCGTGGATCCTGCAACCACCGGCGTTCCTGTTCAAGCTTCTGTTTCAGGTCATTCAGCAGGATCCGATCGTTTTTTCCGGCGATGGCATCGATCGCCGGTTTCCTCTTTTTGTAACTGTTGGACCTTGTAATTTGTTCAAGACCGAACCCATTAGTGGGAGGCCCATTATTATTATTATTATTAGAAAAAAAAATTAATTATTTTCTTAATATATATAAAATTATCCAGAATATAGATAATATGTTAAATTAAAGGGGAATTGGCAGGTATAACGCAAAAAAAAAAAAACAAAAATTAACTGAGTAACTATTCTAACCATATATCTACTATATTCTATGTATAATATACAATATATACCAATTTGTCCCTACCTCTACAACCACAAACCACTTTCCCTCCTACCACCACAAACCACCTCCCCTCCTACCACCACCACCCCACCGCCGGACCACCGCCGGGGTTCCGCCGGACCACCGCTGGGATTCCGTCGGACCACTGCCGGGATTCTGCCTATAACCACCGTCGACAATCTCCGGCGAGCATCTCCGGCGACCACCACCGGCGATCATCTCCGGCGACCTCCTCCGCCCGCCTGCCTCCGGCCACCTTGTCCGGCCGCCGACGATCTCCGGCGAGAATCTCCGGCGAGAATCTCCGGCCACCTCCTCCGGCCACCGTCTCTGACCAAGAGCCACCATGCTCTCCACCACCTACAAACACTAAAATGGTAATTTTGTTATACCACCATCCTAATCTTCAAAGTTTTTTTCAAATATGATGTTATTTTATACTATGGTTTTTTTGTTTTGGTTATTAGGCAAATTCAGCCTAAATTAAATGTGTAAAGGTTTTTTTATTATATATGAATGTATATAGTGCTTATATATTGCTATCTAGTAATTTTTCTTTTTGTCAGCCTATCACCTAGTAAACATAAAAATAAGATAATCATGTTGCTTAAAATGTATAATCTAGTTATATAGTCTACGTAATCATATATATAAAAGTAAGGTTTTGGTCTCTCCTTATTGGTTGATTTTCATTTGATGATTTTTATTTTTTTTAATTGCTTTAAATAATATTTAACACCCAATTAACACAATACATTTAACTCACACATTAAAATCAAATTATAACTGAAAATAAATTAAATTATGCATTAATTATATTCCACCATTTAATTTTATTCAAACACAATAAATTATAATTGTAACTCCATAATTCTAAATGTAACTTTCATCAATTCTTATAATATAAATAAGCATTCTCTCATTCTCTCATATTGACATTCTTTTACTTTCTCATTTTCACATTCTCTCATTATCTTCTACAATACCTCAAATCATTTTTTTTTTTTTTAGATTTCTTATTTTTGTTGTATGGGTTGCAAAAAAATAAATGAAATATCATTGTAAATGTTTAATGCTAAATTTTAATTTTAGAGACTACATGATATATATTTGACATTGTTCTTATTTTTAAAAGATTCATCTTCATTATCTAATTTGGATTATCATCTTATAAGTAATCATTCTCTCATTCTCTCCTACCAATATCAAATGTTGTTATATTTTATATGTGTTGTAAGAGTTTGATTCTATATTTTAATTTAGAAAGTATTATACATATTTAACATTGTTTCAATTTTTATTTTATTTATATAAAAATAAATATTTCTTTTATATTTCTTACCTTTCTAATCTATTCATATTTATTTTTTAAAATTTCCATAGTTAAATTAAAATTCACATATTTATTTTCTTAGTCTCTCATTCTTTCATTCTCTCACCCTCTTCCACTATATCTCAATTTTTGTGTGTGTTCTTTTGTTATTGTTGTTGTATGGATCAAAAAAATCAATTTAAATATCATTGTAAAAGCTTAATTCTAAATTTTAATTTTAGAGTTTGTATGATTTGTATATCTTACATTTTTTTTTTTTTATGTTTTAAAAAGTTTATCTTCGTTGTCTATTTTAGATTAGCATCTTATAAGCCATTATTTTTCATACTCTTCTACAGTATTCACTACACAATAAGGTCATGAAGTTGAAAAGATCTATCTCTAATTCTCTATTATGTACTCTGGTTATCTCACATATTCATGTATTATTTTTAATAATTTATAATGATTCATATAATTATCCATTTATAAAGTCTATTTTGTTTTATAAAGTCCATAAAGTTTATAAACTCTATTCATAAAGTCTATTTTGTCTTTTTGATCCAATAGATAAATATGTAAAGATAAATATAATATTTATATTGTTTAAAATTTGAGATTTTTGAAAACAAAAGGAAAAATGAAAAATAGGTCTTTTGATTTAAGAAAAATGAAAAAAATGATTCCAAAAAGATATCATGTTTAACTGGAAGTGAAATATCATGTTTAACTGGAAGTGAAAATAATATAATTTTAAAATACCATTTAACTAAATCCTCTAAAGATGAAACCATTAGTATCAAATCTAGCATTATAAATTAAATTGATGAGTGAAAAAAAAAAAAACAAAAAACAAAAAAAAACCAAAATGATAGAATTTATCCTTGGGATTTTAAAAAATCTTCAGATTGAAGTTCATATAATTTTATAAGAAAACTAAATTAGTTTGTCACTTCAAAAGTAATATTTTCAATTTGGAATATTATGTGTGAGTATTGAGTTTATATCAACAAAACAATCAAATTATGTGTAAGTTTAAATTCTGATTGAGCCACTTAGTATTCCTTTTCTTTTAAGTCAAAAATAAATTAAAATATTTATGTATAATTAAATCTGTTTTAAAGGCATGTAAGTCTATTTAACTCTACCTTTAACTCAAATGTAACTCCTACCCAATAGTTTTACATTCATTCCTCTAACTAATATATTTATTTTTCATATTTTAAAAATTATTTGGGTTAGCTAAACTTATGGTCATATATATATGGTCATAACTATATATATATATATATATATATTTATATTGCTTTAAACTTTTAAATGAGGAAGATTTTATACATAATAATTTTATACGTAGTTACTAATTTTTTTGATAATTTTATTGGATTTAATTTTACTATACTTTAGCCTTATGCTTACAATGTCACTAAGAAAAACTCTTTAATACTTCTATAAAATATGATAAATATAGTTTCACTCATATTAGAAAAATGTTTAAATTTCTATATTATTATATTAATATAGCTTATCAATTTGTAATATTGTTTTATAGTACTTGTTCACTTCTGTTCTATAGAAAAATTTATATATTTTAAATTTTGTATAATAAATAATCATACCAAAAAAATATTGACAGAAGTGTTATTTTGAAAAATTGTTACAAGAAATTTTAACATTTATATTTTAGTAGAAAAAATATATTTCTTTAATTATGATATTGTTAATAAAAAAGAATCAAATTTTAGTTTAAGAAAATTTCTAAAGTATAATAAAAATTATTATGGATGAAACCAAGTATTGCGTGGACGAATTACTTAGTAGTGTAAATTTGAAGATTGACGTACACTTCAAAATTAGACCAATACTTCCATGTTTTTTTTTTATATACTCCCAAGCCGTAGACGAGATAGATGGTTTTAGTATTAATAAAATATGTATCCAACATAGAAAAAGAAAGAAAAGTCTCCAAAAATGTTAGTTTTACAAAACAGGTTATAGCTTGAACAACCATTAATTAAAGCATTTTGCTTTTGCAGCTTGCCATGCAGACAAATTAGTCACACTTAATTAAATCATTAGTTACCCTATTAATATGATCTCTTTTTTTTTTTTTATCGTCTGGATTTATTATTGATTGCAGATTATTGAGAACTATTACATAAACTCTTGACCCTAATAGAATCACTACATAAACTCTTGCTCCTTTCCTGATAATTGCGCATTATTGGAGATCGTCTGTAAATTTGCCTCCTTTAATCTGCACAATTAATAAATTGCATTATCTGGGACTCGAACCCCAGACCTCCTGATGTGGAAATATTAATGAACCCTATACCAACCACTGGGCCAAGGGGACTTCCACTGGACATGATCAAACCAGTTCAAACCACGAAGTAATGTAGCTAACAAAGTAACAATATATGATCTTTTTGGTTGATTTATTTGCTATAGAGTACATATACCGAAGTTTGTGAGAAGTTAACTGGGGACATGTGATATTACATATTAGTATTGTAGTAGTTTCACCATTACTGAAATATATATTAAGCAAAGCTAAAGCATATGTTATCAACTTAATTATCGAGTACAAAACTTTAAATGGGTAGTAAAAAGAGGTCAAAGTCTAAACTTATAGTAGTATTATTTTTTATACATACATAGTAGCTCTCTCCTTCATGTGAGTGTTTTTTCTATAAACAATCTTTTGATGCTGCTCACCTCCCAAAACGCACCCACCCACTCTGTCTTGGTAATGTAATTTTGAATTTTACGTATCGTTTTAATGAAGTATAATTTCTTTTATGTTTACGATATTTTCTTTAATCAAATGACACTTAGGACATTTATAAAATAAAACTAAACACCCAATCTGATTAATCAAAAACACGACAAGAACTAAAGGGGTTTCCCTCCAAAATCACTTTTTAAGTTTTTTTTTCTTTTTTTTTAACTTTCACCGTCTCCTAGGCCATGCTGCCTCCAAATACTTTGTGTGTTCCCTATTACTAATCCTAATTTGTTCATTAATTATCAAGATAATTCTGATCTTTTGTTATCATTTCCTCGTGCTAAATAACTAGATATCATCACCCAATATATATAGATCAGTTTTGGTCATCAGATCGTAACTATAGAAGACTATGTTGGGTACGAAGGCAAATACCATAATGTGATACCTTTGCAAATACCATTTTTTTGGTGATCAGATCTGTCTGATCCAAATCCAACAATCCAATTCGTTAAAATTCTGTAGATATCATCACCCAATATAAATAGACCAGTTTTGCTCTCTCATTAGAAACCAATAAACTATGGCTCTGATTGGGAGAGACTTTTAAGGCTTTAAAATTAATTTTAAGTTTTAAAAGCCAAAATTTTATCAATCATGCTTTTATTATTTTATTATTTTTACAAGCTTTAAAAGTCTAACTGCCTATTTTTTAAATTTGTACGTACAAATTTTTAAAGTCACAAATGTGAGACTTTTTTGGCTGTAAAAAAAAAAAAAACTGTAGTTATTTTTCTCTTTCTTATTATCCATGATGATTAAAACATTTGTTTTAAATCTATGTATAATTTATCACAAATATATTATAATTCATTAAAAATAGATATTTTATTTCTATTATTTTGAGATCCATTTTTCATAATTATTTTTGCATCAACAACCATTATAACACATAATCAATTATGTCATATCTTTATATTTTTTAATTTGCTGAAAATATTTATCTATTCATTTTTTATGAATTTCTGTATTTTATAAAATATTTATTTTTAAATAAAATTCATTATACTGCTACATAAATTTATTTTTAGCATAATTTATATTTATGAAAAACCTACAATAAAATTAACAGCCATTAAAGTTTTAACAGGTAAAGTTTCTACAGCAAAAGTCCTTACAGCAAAGTCTTTACAGTCAAAACATCTACAGCCACAAATAACAGTCGTTACCAATCAGAACCTATATATAGCAGTATAACACTGCAACCTATTAATGGATTATCAGTTTTGATAAGCTTAGTTGTCGTATAGTATGGGTTCATCATCTAATGTAAAGAGCAAAAAAGATAGCTATAAAGATCCAACGGTTGGGACTGACCGACAAAAGGAGAAGATGATGGGAGAAAAGACAAGAGCAATAACATGTATTGTTACTTCGTTAGCTACATTACTTCGTGGTTTGATTTTATCATACCCTAAACCTCTAAAATATGTGTGGATAACATTATACATATAAACAAAATATATAATAACTTTGTTGCTTATACGTCACAACTGAAGATCCTTTAACAAAAAACTGAGAGATCCTCTCTTTAAATTTTTTTGTTTGGGAGATTGGTAGATTACAAATCAAGACATACGACGAGATTAGATGAAAAATCGATCAATCTTATAAAGAGACATTAAGTTTAAACATAAAAAGTAAAAGCCGGAATTGAGCAATAATGGAAATGTGTATTTCACTATTCAATATTCACATGCAGCTGTTTTTTTTTTTAATTGAAAAAATCTTATAAATAGACGTTAAGAAATCGAACATGTGACTAATCGAACTTAAATTTTGTGCAAAGTAAAACTCCTTTTTTTGTTCTTCTTTATTGTACATTACTAGTCTTATCAAGCGAATCTGGTAGTTCGTCGAGTAACTAGACCTAGTGCCTGCTTAACTACGAGCGCGAGCAGTGCGCCCCAGGTATATAAATTAAAGGGGTATATACATATAAAAAAGGGTACAAAAAAAAAATTTATAAGTTAAAAGGGACAAAAAAAAAAATTTGTAAGTTGGAAAGAGGCACAAAAAAAATTTTGTAAGTTAAAGAGACAAAAAAAAAAAAAACTTTGTAAGCTAGAAAGGGGCACAAAAAAAAAACTTTGTAAGCTAGAAAGAGGCACAAAAAGAAAATTATATGAACCAAAGAGACATCAAAAAAATTCAGTAAATTTTTCTATTGAACAAGGAGCACTTTTTTTTAGTTTGCCCAGGGGCATATAATATGTTTAAGCCGGCACTGACTAGACCGTTTGTGAATTCTCTCATTTTGTTCTTGCTAAACTTGGTATATTGTTCTCAATAGCGGTCTCTATCAAACGTTAATGATACTAGACGAAGCATTACTCGACCAATTCGGATCGGCTTGAGCAATCATCATTCACGGCATAAAATGGATGACAGAAAATGTAGTAGTTTTCACATAAAAGTGTATTGCATTCCTATTAATGGTTTCTTCAAATTGATATTTAACAGAAAAAAAAAAAGGAATATGCACTAGATACCACAATTTTCAAAAGTATTTAAGAAACTACCATATGACCCACAGTGCATTCTCTCTCCTCATATACAATTACTTTTATACTCATTACATATATTACATGTTATTTGTTTAAATATCATGTAATTTTGTTTTGTGAACGAAATTATATATCGGTTTGAGTTCACAAATGAAATGGTTAGGATTTAAATTTTACAATTAGAACGAAATTATATGTCGGTTTGGGTTCATAAATGAGATGATTAGGGTTTAGATTTTACAATTAGAACGAAATTATATGTCGGTTTGGGTCCACAAATGAAATGGTTAGGGTTTATATTTTACAATTAGAACGAAATTATATGTCGGTTTGGGTTCACAAATAAGATGATTAGGGTTTAGATTTTACAATTAGAACGAAATTATATGTCGGTTTGGGTTCACAAATAAGATGGTTAGGGTTTAGATTTTACAATTAAAACGAAATTATATGTCGGTTTGGGTTCACAAATAAGATGGTTAGGGTTTAGATTTTACAATTAAAACAAAATTAGATGGTTAGGGTTTAGATTTTACAATTAAAACGAGATTATTTGTCGGTTTGGGTTTACAATTAAACAATATTTAGTTCAATATAACATATAAAATATAAATATTACATGCTATTTTAAAAAATCACACCAAATATTTCACACTTTCTATCTAACACTAAAACAGAAAAGGGTGATTATGTCTTTTCACTCCAAAAAAAACATGAGCTCTATGGTATTTTCCAATGAAAAAATGTTGTTGTGGTATTCTCTTAAATAACTTTCAAAATTGTGGTATTCTCCTAATTAACCAAAAAAATGGATAACCAAAAATTAATTTAAATTTACACAAAAATCATTGGTCCGTGAATAAGTTTATAAAAAACTAAGCATATAACTAACCTTGATTTTTGGAAGGTAAACTTAAATAAAATACATTGGGTTTTGAAAAAAAAAACAAAAAAAATAATGGAGATAGAGTTTTGTTTATTGTAGAAAATGTTAAAAAGTTTGAATATTTTCACAAAAAAGAATACACTTATTAGTAGTAATTTATATAGCACACACATCCACGAAAAAACGGAAGAAAATCCGGTGGCGCCCAAATCACTGCAGTATAATAATCTAAAAAAAACCTTATAACAATATAAAATAATCAGAGTAATTCAATCTTTTTATTATTAGTCTTCCCAAGAAGGCAAGGCAACAACACCAAACGAGAAGAAAGAGAGAGAAAGAAAGCAAAAACTCAAAGTCCAAGGTCACCTTCTTCAACCTCTCAGCTCCGGCTACACTCACCACCACCTTTTCCGGTTAAATTTTCAACCTTTTTATCTCCCCAGCTAGAGAGTTTCTTCTCAATGGGAGAGAGAGTGTGAAGACCTCACTCTTAGCTCCACATGGTTTGTTATCTACAGTTATTGCTCTTGCTGTTCTTGTTCTGCAATGGTTTAGTGTAAACCTTAAGCAATCACAAAGCTCTTACACATGCTTCTTGTCTCCTCAAGGTTCAACAAATAAAAAGGATAAGACAACTTTGCTTTCTTCCTCATCTTCTCCATTTACACCAATCACCACCAATCATTTCAACAACGCTTTCGTAAACCTATCAACTTCGTTTTATTCCCCAGAGAGATTCCATGGAGAGAGAACAACCTCATTTTTTCTTCTTGTTTTTGTTCTTCTTTTGTTCATGGGTCTCCATGGTCCAACCCACTCTTTCTCTTTCATCAGATGGCCAAGCTCTTCTCTCTCTCAAGAGACCATCACCATCCCTCTTCTCCTCTTGGGACCCACGAGACCAGACACCATGTTCATGGTATGGCATTACATGTTCTGCAGACAACAGAGTGATCTCTGTCTCTATCCCCGACACTTTCCTTAACCTGTCTTCAATCCCAGACCTCTCTTCTCTCTCCTCTCTTCAGTTCCTAAACCTCTCTTCCACCAACATCTCTGGTCCAATCCCTCCTTCGTTTGGAAAACTCACCCACCTTAGGCTTCTTGACCTTTCTTCAAACTCTCTCACTGGTTCAATCCCACCAGAGCTTGGCCGCCTGGCTTCTCTACAGTTCCTTATCTTGAATGCCAACAAGCTCTCTGGCTCAATGCCTTCACAGATTTCAAATCTATTTGCCTTGCAAGTTCTTTGTCTTCAGGACAATCTGTTGAATGGTTCGATTCCTTCTAGTTTTGGCTCTTTGGTCTCTCTTCAGCAGTTCAGACTCGGTGGTAACCCTAATCTCGGAGGCCCTATCCCTGCTCAGCTAGGGTTCCTGAAAATTTGACGACTTTGGGGTTTGCAGCCAGTGGTTTGTCAGGTTCAATCCCTTCCACATTTGGGAACTTGGTAAATTTGCAAACTTTGGCTCTGTATGACACTGAGGTCTCTGGTACCATTCCTCCTCAACTGGGTTTGTGCTCAGAGCTTAGGAACTTGTATTTGCACATGAACAAGCTCACTGGATCCATCCCAAAGGAACTGGGTAAGCTCCAGAAGATCACTAGCTTGCTTCTATGGGGGAATTCTTTATCTGGAGTCATCCCACCAGAGATTTCGAACTGTTCTTCCCTTGTGGTGTTTGATGTTTCGGCCAACGATCTAACCGGTGAGATTCCTGGAGATTTGGGTAAGCTTGTTTGGTTGGAGCAGCTTCAGTTGTCTGATAACATGTTTACCGGTCAAATTCCCTGGGAATTAAGCAACTGTTCCAGTCTCATTGCTCTACAGCTGGATAAGAACAAGTTATCAGGCTCCATCCCCTCCCAAATCGGAAGCCTTAAGTCTCTGCAGAGCTTTTTCTTGTGGGAGAACTCGATTTCAGGAACAATTCCGTCTTCTTTTGGCAACTGCACGGACCTAGTCGCTCTGGACCTCTCTAGAAACAAGCTAACAGGAAGAATCCCAGAAGAGCTCTTCAGTTTAAAGAGGCTCAGCAAGCTTCTGCTTCTAGGAAACTCCTTATCCGGTGGATTACCAAAGAGTGTATCAAAATGTCAGTCGCTTGTTAGGCTAAGAGTGGGAGAGAACCAACTTTCAGGTCAGATACCTAAAGAGATAGGCGAGTTACAGAACCTGGTGTTTCTTGATCTCTACATGAACCATTTCTCTGGTGGACTTCCTTATGAGATCTCTAACATCACAGTCCTTGAGCTCTTAGATGTGCACAATAACTACATCACTGGAGATATTCCTTCTCAGCTGGGGAACCTTGTGAATCTAGAGCAGCTTGATTTAAGCAGAAACAGCTTCACCGGAAACATACCCCTGAGTTTCGGCAACTTAAGTTACTTAAACAAGCTGATCCTCAACAACAATCTCCTCAGTGGTCAAATCCCTAAATCAATCAAGAATCTACAGAAGCTTACACTTCTTGATCTTAGCTACAACAGCTTATCCGGTGAAATCCCACAAGAAGTCGGCCAAGTAACAAGCTTGACTATAAGTCTCGACTTGAGCTACAACGCCTTCACTGGAGACATCCCTGAAACCTTCTCAGGCCTCACGCAGCTACAATCGCTCGACCTCTCACGCAACTCCTTACACGGTGACATCAAAGTCCTAGGTTCACTCACAAGCCTAGCTTCACTCAACATCTCCTGCAACAACTTCTCAGGTCCAATCCCATCCACACCGTTCTTCAAAACAATCTCCACAACATCATATCTCCAAAACACAAACCTCTGCCACTCACTCGACGGCGTCACTTGCTCATCACACAACGGACAAAGCAACGGAGTACGATCACCAAAGATCGTAGCTTTAATCGCAGTAATCATCGCATCAATCACAATCGCAATCCTCGCAGCTTGGCTACTCGTCTTACGAAACAACCACCGCTACAAAACCCAAAAATCATCTCAGAACTCGTCTTCATCACAATCAACAGCAGAAGACTTCTCATACCCTTGGACATTCATACCATTCCAAAAACTCGGTATAAGCGTCAACAACATTGTGAACTGCTTAGTAGACGACAACGTAATCGGCAAAGGCTGTTCAGGAGTCGTTTACAAAGCCGAGATGCCTAACGGAGAGACCGTAGCGGTGAAAAAGCTATGGAAAACTAAAGACAACGACGAAGGAGGCGAATCAACGATCGATTCGTTCGCAGCTGAGATTCAGATTCTTGGTAACATCAGACACAGGAACATTGTGAAGCTTCTAGGTTACTGTTCTAACAAGTCGGTGAAGCTGCTGCTTTACAATTACTTCCCTAATGGGAATCTTCAGCAGTTGTTGCAAGGGAATCGAAACTTGGATTGGGAAACACGATACAAGATCGCGATTGGATCTGCTCAGGGTTTGGCTTATCTTCACCATGATTGTGTTCCGTCGATTCTTCATAGAGATGTGAAATGTAATAATATACTTCTGGATTCGAAGTACGAAGCCATTCTTGCGGATTTTGGACTCGCGAAGCTGATGATGAACTCGCCGAATTATCACAATGCCATGTCTCGTGTCGCTGGTTCTTATGGCTACATCGCACCAGGCAAGTTTCTCTCTTTTTTTTAAGGAGGGGTTTTTTTTAGCTCTATTACAAAAGGTTTGGGTTTTTAAATTAAGTTTGTTCAAGTCCAAGGTTTCATTTGCATACTACAAATGATTTTGTGGTTGCCAAATTAGGTGTGTTTTTTTTTTAAAGAATTTGTAAAATCAGGGTTTCATTTTCAGTATTACAAAAATTTGGGGTGTTTTATTATGAATATTTTGTTAACAATCAGGGTTTCATTTGTGCTATTACAAAATATTGGGAATTTGTAGATGAATTTGTTTAAAATCATTAGGTGAGTTTTAATGAATTGTTCAAATCAGGGTTTTCATTTTCATTCTTACAAATTACAAAATCTTTGGGAATGAATACCATTTTGTTTCATTTGCATATTGGGGGATTTGGATTTTTATTTGCATTATTACAAAATATTGGGGTTTATTGATAAAGTTATTAAAAAAGAGGTTTTTGTGTAATTTTCGCAGAATATGGATACACGATGAACATAACAGAGAAGAGTGACGTGTACAGCTACGGCGTCGTTTTATTAGAGATTCTGAGTGGCCGGAGCGCCGTGGCGCCTCAGATCGGCGATGGACTTCACATAGTGGAATGGGTGAAGAAGAAGATGGGAAGCTTCGAGCCAGCCTTATCTGTACTTGACGTGAAGCTCCAGGGCTTACCGGATCAGATAGTTCAAGAAATGCTTCAGACACTAGGGATCGCGATGTTCTGTGTGAATCCGTCGCCGGTGGAGAGACCAACGATGAAAGAAGTTGTGACGTTGTTAATGGAGGTTAAGTGTAGTCCTGAGGAGTGGGGGAAAACATCTCAGCCTCTTATAAAGCCTTCCTCTTCATAACAAATGGTGATTGTGTTTCTTGTTCTTGTTTCTTGATTTAGGTCAAATTTGTTGGTAAGGTTTTGAGATTTCTTGTACATATTTAGAAGTATTAAGGTTAGTTTAATGTCCTGTTGTATGAGATAATTTGTTGGAATTTGAAAACATTCAATTTACAATTTGGGAACGTTTCAGCTTTTTGGATTGGTTTCTAGAATTGATTAGATTTGGTTACAAAATTTGGTGTTTGAAACATACAGTTTAAGAGGAGAAGGAAGATAAGAGCTTAGGTTTTTGAAGCCAGTACTGTTTGAATCTCTGTCTTGAGTACTCGGCGTAATCGAACTCGATCTTGTTCACATACCCCTGCACATTTCATAACACTGTTTTTAGATTGCTCTCTTACATTATGTAAGGATTGGATTAAGGAAGAATCTTACTGAGATGATTCCCCATAAGCCCAGAAGAGATGGCTTGCCAATGTGTACTTCTCAGCATTATCCAAGAGCTGTTTTATGTCTTCTTCCTTTGGTTCTTTGCCTATCAAAAGAAGAAGGCGTATTAATCCATGAGAATTTGTGATGAACAGAAGAAGAAGGAACTATGTTTCTTTGAGAAACTGACCTGAAGAGCTGAGATAGTTATGGATGAATCTTCTCCGTTCCTCTTCTCCTGCAATTCCCAAACCAATTAGTCAAATACGAATGCAATATTTACTTTTCAACTTGTCGATTATCTCAAACCTGGGTATAGAGTGTAATCCAAGATATGGGGAGTGTCAGAATGGTAATTTGCGGCCATTTCGCAGAAGTGATTTGAAATGTCGTATTCAACTGGGTTATAACTAGCGTACTCATAGTCCTGTTAGAGAGAATCTCATATTGGTTCATGTGTGATGATATTTTTGACCTTAAGGGAAATGAGCAACTTACAATGATAGTAATGGCATTGGTGTCTTCATCAATCATAATGTTACCATACTGCAAGTCATTGTGACAAAACCCAATCTTCTGTTGCTGACACTCACTGTGCAGCTCATGTTCCAGAAAGTTTATCTCAGCTTCAATGTTGTCTAAACCAAACTCTGCTAAATCTTCAGGTGTACACAGACTCTTGGCTTGTCTATGCCAATTCCTGTTCATATGTTATGCAAGACTGTGTTATGCTTTTCTGTTCTGAGCACTTTTATGCTTCATATATATTAGGGAGATAGATCGATTGCTCACCTCATCCTATCCCAAAGGAGCACATTTCTATCACCGAGAATGTTTATACTGTGAAATTCTCTTAGCTTAGATGCTGTGAGAGCAGATACTTCGGTGTTACGTAGATCCGCCGCTGATAACGTCTGTTGAAGAGGTGTACATGTTACAAAAATATGTGGTGACAATCATATAAGTGAGTTACTCAAATTGACATACATAGACTCAAGTCATGGGGATGAAGTCTACTCCACAACAAAAAAAAGTCCAATGTTCCCTGTTACTCAATCGGTAGCCGGTTTCAACATTAATTCCAAAACCAAATCTTCTAAAAAACAGAAACCAGAGGTTGTTAATGTCCAAACACTATTATAGCTTGGGAGTTGGGAGTCGCAACTTTAAGCATCTAAATCAAATGGTTTTGGTGAATTATTGCACAAGAAACATATACATACCCGAGAATTAATAAACTCCTCGATTCTACCGCCAGCAAATCGGCCAAGAAGCTTAGGACCGTGACCGTAACGAGAGACAACCTCGAACGTACGAATCTCATCTTTCCTGTTGAATAACAGATCACCAACTCCTTCGCCATAAACACAAATGAGAAGCTTCCTATGGCACAAATTATTATCCTTTGTTGGCCATCTCACCATGTAAACTTCGTTGGTCATTGCACCTTTCATGGGTTTCACTTGAAGACTCTCGAAATCTTCCACTACGTCTCCCCATTTTCCAGACAGTGTTTGAAGTACTTTCTTTAGACTGTCTGGTGATGAAATTGGGATCAAATCCAACATTTCTGTTCTCTGTCTCCTCCGCAATTGTAAGAAGCTACGACATAAGCTCTTTGCTCTCCGAAACATTGTGATTTATAAAGAGAAAAAGAAAAGGATTGAGAAGGCAACCAGTTAAACAAGGGTAATCCTGTTTCAATGTCGGGATGAATTTGAATTCACTTGTCTATGTCACTATGTTATATTCCAGCCGAAATTTTAGGTGCATGTCTTCTAAGTTATAACTAAAACCCTACATTCAAAGGATAAAAGAGTAATTATGTTAATTACAAGTTACAAACACTAAGTAGAATCCAATACCACCCCTAAGGTAAAAAAATAATACTGATTAAACAGAAATAAATATATATTTTTAAAATTATTTGTGTTGTTACATATATAAAGGACCAGCGTCATAAAGAAAAACTCACTAAGAAGAAAAAAGAATCAGAAAGTATATAAAGAAGAACAAGGAAACCATTGGATGTCTGAAATCAACCAAATAATTTGAGAAACTATTGGCCAATGTTATTGGAAATCTATATGTTTGCAAAGAAGAACAAGGGAAAGAGCCGACCAACGCGCAGTACCGGCCGGTAACAATAACAAACAATGATTTTTAAAAGAGCCGCTGTTAGAGAAAATAGAGATAAAAATTCGTAAATTTTTACAGAGATTCCCATGGGCCCCATCCGTGATTAATGAGAGGTTGGGTGTCTTAAAAATAATCATAAATTAAAATTTAAGACTATCCTCATTGGTAGTCCTTAGATGTTTTTTTAAGGGGGTGTATTCAAACCATGATTTTGGAGAATTTGATGGGATTCAGGAAATTTAAAATTGTGATAGATTTTAGGGAAGTTCATATGATTTTCTGTAAAATTCTTTCAAATCCCACCTAAAACCATGAGATTTGGATTTCTGTATTTTTAACTAAATAAATCCTCCAAAATCCTCCAGAATCCTAAAAGTTATTAAAATCCTAATCCACAAAACTGTTTTGAATAACAGTGGATTTTAAAGTAGATTTTTAAATCATCAGTTCAATAACAAGAGATTTTAATGGATTTTAAAGTAGATTTTTAAATCATCAGTTCAATAACAGTGGATTTCAGAAGACTTTTTAAAATACATGATTGAATAACATAGGATTTGTAACTCTTACACAAATCACTTAAAATGTCAACTTGAATACACCCCACTTAGGAAATTTCTTAGGTAGAGATATTAATTATTAATAAAACAAAATCTAAGGATTGAAAGAAACGTTTCTAATTTTAGGAGCAAAAGAAACGTTTTTTGGTGGAGCACGATATGAATGATTGAATGGTAAAATGAGATTAATGGGTTTAATTTTTTTTTGTGGCATTTCTCTTTCATTTCCGTGTTCTCTCTTCTATCTCTCTCTCTCGACAAAATCAGCGATTCCCATTGATTTTTTTCTTCGATTCCAATAGACTTTTTTCTTCTCATCCAATTGATTCCCACGTCTGATTCTCCATAGATTCGGCGTCGATTTGGTTCCGGTGAAGCAGAAGGCATTTGATTCCGGTGAAGATCGATATGTCGAAACCCTAATATTTAGGGAAGATTCAAGCACTTCGATTGCGTCAAGTAATTGCTCTTGCATGTCGAGTAATTGTTGATTGTTTATTTAAAAAATGACTCAATCTTAATTTATTTATGTCTTTTGTTTGTATGCCGGTTTTATTTGCGGTTTTATTAGAAGAGTTTCATCAATTGTTTGTTTTGTATGTTTATAAATCATGGATATAGAATTCGTTTTTGTTGAAATTTCATGGGTTTTGAGTCCATATAAGTCTGTTTGGAAGTAAATGAAAAACTGAGAAATGATGCATATGATCCGATTAGTCAAGAGTGTTGAACTCTGTATTTGGTTAGATGGTTGGTTGATTCTGAGATTTTGTGTTTGTTTTATGAGTGTTATGAGTTGATCTATGTAATAGTCCGAGTGGTTGTGGTTCATAATCAATCTGTAATAGTCCGAGTTAATCTATGTAATAGTCTGAGTGATTGATTCTGCGATTTTGTGTTTGTTTTATGAGTGTTGTGGTTCATAATCAATCTGTAAATTGTTTTTTCATAGTTGGATTGAGTTGGTTGTTGGTTGTTGAGTGTTGTGTCTTTAATGGATGTCTTTACACAGTTGGTATTAAGACTCATGTACTTGTATTTATGCTTTAATTGATGTCTTTACACAGTTAGTTTCATTACTAAAACCATTTCTTGTTTCTTGTTTTGTGAGTTTCTTTTAATTGAGCTCAAGCGAGTCACAGTTAAGGCGACAAGGAAACAACATTTCAACCAACCGAAAGAGGTAAATATACACCTAACTGGTTAGAAACCAATTGATTGCTTTGTTTGTTTGGTAGCATCTATTTTGGGGTAGTGAGTTATAGTATGACTGTTTATTTGTGCTCCTATGTGTACTTCTTTGTGACTAGGTTGTCATTATTCTTAATTGGTGGTTGTTCTGTCATTAATGGAAGTGACTAGGTTGTGTATTCATTGTGTGTTTGGTGTAGAAAATTAATTGTAACTCCAATATACTTCACCTTATAAACTGAGCTTTTCTTGATCTTTAAACCACAAACCCGAATATCTTTAAACCACAAACCCGTTCTTCTTTTCTTTCCATATTCTTCTAAATCCCATTTGCTACTATGGAGTCTGACCATGATCTAAATCAGTCCACAAATTTTATGGGACTTATGAATAGTCAGCAGAGGGTGGCTATCCTCAAACCATTTCTTTTGATTCCCTTTACCCAAATGTACCTACTCTTTCGTCCCCAGTTCCTCTCTTTAGTTCCCAAGTCAGTTCCGCAGCTTCCCCAAGTGAAGACACAACTGCAAGTCGTAGGGAAAGAAGGAAATGGACACCTTCTGATGACCGGATTCTCATTAGCGGCTGGTTAAACACCAGCAAGGATCCTGTGAAAGGCAATGATCAGAAGGGCAGAACCTTCTGGAAAAGGGTTGCTGATTATTTTTCAGAAAGTCCACTTTCTGATGGCAATGAGAAGATAGGGCCAATTCAGTGTAAACAAAGATGGGCTAAGAGTGGTGATACAGTCGGGAAGTTTTGTGGGACCTATGCTGCTGCGGTGAGTGCTAAAATTAGTGGTCAGAATGAGGATGATATAATGAAGATAGCGTATGATATGTACTACAACATTTATCAGAAAAAATTCGTTCTTGAGCATTATTGGTTAGAGTTACGCTATGACCAAAAATGGTGTGAGAGTGTTAATGGTAAAGCACATGAAGTAAGCAACAAGAAAAGACTCTTTGATGATCCTGCACAATCTTCAGCTTCTCAGACCGGCGAACATAGATGAGCCAAAAAACACAAGGCCTACTGGTAGAGACGCTAGTAAGGCCAAACAGAGGAAGACTCATACAGAAGCGAAGGAAGAGAAGGCTCTGGAGGAGTACCAAAGCATGTGGGAAATAAAGAAGGAAGAATTGCTTCTGAAAGAGAGATTGTCAAAAATGCAAATTCTTGACAGTTTGCTGGCCAAAAATGGACCTCTTACTCCGAAAGAAGAAGCTATGAAAGAGAAGCTGCTTGACTTAGTGGATGATTAGTTTTAGAACAAATCTGGTCGAGAAGTGTCATGTTTGAGTCTGTTGAGGCTAGTTGAGTCTTGTTTAGTCTTGTTTAGTCTTGTTTGAGTCTTGTTGAGTCTTGTTTGAGTCTTGTTGAGTCTTGTTTGATTATAAGTTGAGTCTTGTTTGAGTCTGTTGAGTCTTGTTTGATTATAAGTTGATGTGTAAACAAATGTCTAATTATAAGTTGATGTTTTTTTCTTTGTACGTCTTTCTTTTAAAATTTCTGTATACTTCTTTATTTGCATATTATCTGATTATTAGTTTTAAACGAATGTCTAATTATAAGTTGTTTGTCTAAAGCTTTTGTTAATAGAACAAGGAACACATGGGGCGATATAGCTATAGCCAGCCGTCGTCATCTGAATGTAATGGTTATCTGGTTGACGAAGAATCTAGCCAGCCATCCGAGTCAAGTGCTTACAACTATGCAGAGAGTAAATATGAGTTGGGATTCCCCAAGAAGTGTTATTGTGGTGCTGAATCTATCATTGACACATGTTACTCGAGGAATGATCCAGGAAGAAAGTTCTTCTCTTGTGGGAACAGAGACGATGGCGAGTGCCATATATGGAAGTGGTGGGATGTTGCAGTGATGGAGGAAATGAGAGCAACTGAAACAAACTATTGCAAGGTTGCATCAAAGGTATATACTCTTACTCACTATGAAACTGAGCTGAACGAGATCAAACACTTGAAGAATGAAACTGATGAGAAGATCAACAAGCTAGAGAAGCTTGTTGCTGAGTTGAATACGAAGAACAGAGGGTTTACATTCAGTTTGGAATTGGTTCTTGGTGTCTTATTATGTTTAGTTGCTGTATTAGGTCTGATTATGTTTAAGTAGGGCAGTTTAATTAGCTTCAAAGGCACTATGGTGTTGTGTAATATGTTTGAGACTGGTTTCGTTCAATAACCATCGGCTATATGAGAACATTTTTCTTACTCGGTATTGTATATATCACATGATGTTGTTTTTTTCCTACTCGTTCAATAACCATCAGCTGTTTACATGTGAACATATCACATGATATTGTTTTTTTCCTACACCAGAATACAACAAGGATCACAAAATATATGAGAACAAATAACTAACACAGAAATACAACACATATAAACACAACAAAGTCTCACGGGAAATGTAACAAAAGAATCACAAGATACACATTGTCATCTATATATAGAACATCTCTTCAAATCATTCAATTCATTCAAAATTCTTACTCAAGTCATTAAAATTTTTCTTTTCAATGGGTTCTTCTTCTCATTCACATTTTAATTTTGCAAGGGATGATGATCCACTTTTTGAGTCCTATTTTGCAATTTGTTTTGATAACCATGATATTCATGGAGAAGCTTTTGTGAAAAAAAAAGAAACGGGATTTCATTGAAAGAAATCGGGAAGAAGGCCACAACCGTTTGTGGAATGATTATTTCAGTGAATCTCCGACATACCCTCCCCATATATTCCGATGACGTTTTAGAATGAACAAGCCATTATTCTTGCGTATTGTTGACCGTCTTACTGCAGAAGATCCTTACTTCCGACAAAGAAAAGATGCCACAGGAAGGCTTGGCCTTTCTCCGATCCAAAAATGTACTGCAGCAATTAGGCTACTAGCATATGATGGCGGGTGTGATACGGTGGACGAATATGTCCGACTTGGTGAAACAACTGCTCGAAAATGTTTGCAACATTTTGTCAGTGGAGTTGTCAATTTTTTTGGCGATGAATATCTAAGAAGACCCACACCAGAGGATCTTCAAAGATTACTATATGTTGCAGAATAACGTGGATTTCCCAGGATGGTTGGAAGCATCGACTGTATGCATTGGGTTTGGAAGAATTGCCCAACAGCTTGGAAAGGCATGTATACACGAGGATCCGGCAAACCAACAATTGCTTTAGAGGCGGTCGCGTCATATGATCTCTGGATATGGCACGCCTTTTTTGGATCTCCAGGTACTTTTAACGATATTAATGTTCTTGATCGATCTCCCGTCTTTGATGATATACTTTATGGTCAAGCTCCACAAGTTACCTACTACGTTAACGGCAGAGAGTACAATTTGACTTACTATCTGACAGACGGTATTTATCCGAAATGGCCAACTTTTATTCAATCCATACCACTACCACAGACTCCAAAAGCATCTCTATTTGCTGAACGCCAAGAAAGTGCCCGAAAAGATGTTGAGCGTGCTTTCGGTGTCCTACAAGCTAGATTCGCCGTAATTAAAAATCTATGTCTTTTATGGAATAAAGATAAAGTGGGATTGATTATGAGGGCGTGTATCATATTCCACAATATGATTGTTGAAAATGAACGAGATAGATACACTCAAGCTGACGTTTCTGATTTCCCACAAGGAGATGGTGTGGATCTTTCATATTCTATCAATATGGCTTCAAATATCAGCAACGTGCTGAATGGTCAAACAATAATTCGTGATAGAGAAGTGCATGACCAATTGAAACTTGATTCAGTTGAACATTTACGGACTAAATTTGGATATTAAATATGTTTCATGTTTTAATTAAATATGTTTCTATGTTTTATTTCATGTTGTGTGTTATGTTTTAATTTTTTAATATTTTGTGTTTTAATTTTAAATGTTGTATGTTATTTTATGTTTTTATTATTAAAATATGTTTCTATGATATATAAAATAATTTTAAATATTTTAAATTATTAATTATTATTTTACTATATTTATTACTAAAAAACACCGTAACTTAGTTTTACCAATAATCAACAAAATTTTTCTTTTCTCTTAACAAAATTTTTTCTTCCCTTTTAATTATTAAAAATTGCTTTAAGAAACACTAAGGATAAGATAGTATAAGACATTTCAGTTTTTTGACCGAAAAAAATAAAAATAAATATATATATATATATATATATATATTTATTTTATCTCCACGAAAACATTAGATCATGATCACTGGTGGGTTTCTATACAGTTGACCAGCTATTAATGGACCAAATTATTATTTTTAATTAATCTTTATAATAAATATTAAAATACCATATATTGAGCAACTCTCTGATAAATGAGAATTTATCGGTAATCATGCCCTTAGCATCCGTTCTTGTAGACATTCTTATTAAATAATAATATAATTAATTTTTAAAAAAGTTTGAGACTCGGATACTGAGTATCACCCATAACGATGGAACTATGTGTATTCATAGCGGGGAAATAGCTTGTCATCGTTATTGTCTAAAACAAAATCTATGTATTTTTTTTCTGGTCAGAAAAGAACACAATCTTTCAATTTATTTCGTAGAAGATTTGTATTAAAGAAAAAAGACATTTCTTACCTTAATTAAGTTTCGAATATTTCCTTCTCTAAAGTTTATCTAAAACACCCAAAAATTGGTTTGACCGGTCGAACCGGACAGTCCGGTTCGGTTTGTTCTTTTTAGATGAAAGGTTTATGACGAAAGCTCTGGATTTTGTTGATCTACCCTCGCTTTACTCTCTCACACTTTGGTTAGATCTTCGTCTTCTAATTTTACGTATGATTTATCAATCTGCTTCTCAATATGTGATCTTCTTCTTCAGCTTTTGTTTCTTCTAATGGTTTTAGATGGACGGTGACAGTGTTTCCAGTAGCGTAGATCAATCTCGGACAGCTATGCCTGGTATAAGTTTCTCCCTTTTAAATCAACCACTGTTCCAATAAATCTCCCACTCTATGATCAATTTGGTTACGTTTAGTGCTAAAAAGGTTGGATTTTTTTGGAGACATTGTTGTTTTTGAAACTTGTTCATAAAACCCCTTTTTGTAGTTGTGGTTATCAACACAACATTGCATCCAAAACAAAAAGGATTGAAATTTGATTTCTTTCTTCTCTAAAGTGAATCAATTTCATAGCAATATATTGATTGGTCATGTTTATATTACTTGTAGAGACGTTGGCATTCAAGAGTCCTATGAAGAAACAGATCAATAGCTGTAGTTCAATCTGTGTTAGACAAGATGATCCAGGCCATTTCTTGCGTGTTCTTTATGGTATGGTTGCAAACATGTGTCTGTGTTTACAAGAAATATCCAGACTTTTTTTTCTTCAAGTTAATGAATGATGTATAGAGTAAAGAGTTAGATGTCTTGTTTGCAGAGTCTTTGTTAACAGGAGGGTTAGCTGGTGTTGTGGTGGAAGCTGCTCTATACCCAATTGATACAATCAAAACTCGAGTACAGGTGCTTTCTCCTCAAAATCAATCTGTGTTTGTGATCCAACATTAAAAGAGAGTCTTACTATGACTTAGATTCATTCATAATGTTTCTTTTCTTATATAGACGAACCAATTCCTGACTTGCAGCGACTAACTATGGTGGTTTGACATGTTTAGGCAGCTCGGGACGGAGGAAAGATAATATGGAAGGGACTATACTCTGGTCTTGGTGGAAACCTTGTCGGTGTCTTACCGTAAGTATGTAGTCAAAATTGATGAAGTAAAAGATATGCACACAATTAAAAAATTTTGGTTGTTTGCTTCAGATGAACAATGTTTCTTTTTTATGTGTAGTGCTTCGGCTCTATTTTTTGGTGTATATGAACCAACCAAACAGAAGCTACTGCAGGTTTTACCCGAAAATCTTAGTGCGGTTGCACATTTGGTAGGTGTTATTACCCTAATTTTGATTTTAAGTGTTTGTTCGTCTGCTAGAGAATTTCCCTTGAAAGTTTCTTTAAGTTTGTTAGTGAGAATTTTAATACAATAGTCTTGCTACCATTTAGTTTTGAAACTTACTGATCTGAAGCAGAAGACCTTAGAATCTAGTTATGCTATGTTAGAAAAGGATATATGTCTTAGCGAGTTATGTAAACTCAATCAGGCTGCAGGTGCTTTAGGAGGTGCAGTTTCATCTATTGTTCGGGTGCCAACAGAAGTAAGACTCTTCCTTCTTGCTTCTCTGCTTATTCCTGTGTGTTGGCTATAAAAATGTATAGACTAATGGAAATATCAACAGGTTGTCAAACAGCGAATGCAAACTGGTCAATTTGCTTCGGCTCCTGATGCTGTACGCCTTATTATAGCCAAGGAAGGCTTTGGAGGCATGTATGCGGTATATCTGTTACATCTTGATTTATGATTCTACCCTTTTACTATTTACTACGTAGCAGGCACATCTTGAGTTTGTAGTTCAATTTATCACATTGTTTAAGATGAGCAGACAATAAAATCTCTATGAATGTTTCAATCATATGTTCCTAAACATGCAGGGGTATGGATCCTTTTTATTGCGAGATTTGCCTTTTGACGCGCTCCAGTTTTGCGTTTATGAGCAATTACGTATTGGATACAAGTTGGCTGTAAGTTTTTGTTGCTACGATGATAAGTGAGAGAACATCTGTTTTTGCAGACTAATGACAGTGATATATCCATATTGTTTAGAACAGGCAAGAAGAGATCTAAATGATCCAGAGAATGCAATGCTCGGTGCTTTTGCTGGTGCTGTCACTGGTATTTTGACCACTCCTCTTGACGTTATCAAAACCAGATTAATGGTTCAGGTAATTCAAAACGATGAGTACACAAAATACCGAAAGAAGAAGTTCTTCGTAGATTCATTTCACAGGATAATAAGAAGCTCCAGTAATATAGTACTGACCTTTCCGTTTTGAATTTTGGCAGGGCGCAGGAACTCAGTATAAAGGAGTTGCAGATTGCGTTAAGACGATAATAAGAGAAGAAGGGTCGTCAGCTTTGTGGAAGGTGAACCAAATTTCTGCTCTTTACCTTTCTAGTTTAGGAATACACAGTTTCTCATGTTTGTGCAAAGTTGTTGATTAGTTTGAGCATTTGTGTATAGGGAATGGGTCCGAGGGTATTGTGGATAGGTATTGGAGGTTCAATATTCTTCGGTGTTTTGGAAAAGACAAAGCAGATTCTTTCAGAGAGAAGCCAAAAGAGTCACAATTCTTAAACAGTTAGATTCTACTTGTGTGTTCTACATCATTCTTGTCTCTTGATGTTTTGATGAAGATGAAGTATTTAGATCCTTTACGTATCTTTGCTTGGTTCTCTTTTTTTTTTCGTAGAAAAATATTCATCCTCTTTTGTTTAATCAACTTCAACATCTTAATTGTATTTTAAGTCAAATCTAAAACTGGCTAGTTACTGAAACTTCAACTTTGTGTGGACGTTATAAGGTTACTATGTCATCGTCATCATCTCTTAATCTCTCAATTTCTGCACAATTTAATTGTCATCCATAATTATTTAACAACTCTTTTGATTCATTTGTAATATATGTATATATTGTTAAACTGAATCCTTTTTATTGATTCCCCCCTTTTATACTTACTTACCGGTAAGTAGCCTGAAATAGTTGTGATATTTATATGCGAGCATACAAACAGTTTGAAGCTTTTAGTTTTGCAGGTTTAAGTAAAGATGATGCTGAAGAAGTTACTTCTTACAGTGTCAATCATCTTGAATATCGTATTATTCCCCATTCATATTCTTTATTATAGTTCAACCACATGGAATCCGACGTGGACCAATAAAGCCGCGGTCGAAGCAGAAACTGCAGCCTCTGTTTCATGCTCAGGACATGGCCGAGCTTACGTGGATGGTCTTGGTGTCCTTGATGGCGAGAAACCTCCTTGTGAGTGCAACAATTGCTACACAGGCAAAGATTGCTCCGTTCTTCTCAAAGACTGCCCTGTCGATGCTAACTCGTATGCACAACTTTTCATCTAAATCTTCATTTTGATCATTGTGACCAAACTAAATTGTAAAATTATGTATTAAAATTTGTTGTTTTTTTTAATGAACTTTTGAAGAGGAGACCCTTTGTTTTTGGAGCCTTTCTGGATGCGACAAGCCGAGAGCAGTGCAGTTTTGGTCTCGGGATGGCACAGGATGAGTTATAATTATCAAGATGGGACACATGTGTCTCGAGAGCTCGAAAAGGTCATTAGAAAACTGCATAGTGTAGTGGGAAACGCTGTTACAGATGACAAATTTGTAATCTTTGGATGTGGATCCACACAATTGCTTGCAGCAGCTGTCCATGCCTTGTCTTTGACAAACTCATCAGTATCATCACCTGCAAGGCTTCTGACTTCTATTCCATACTACTCTGTAAGTAAGCAGGCCTTAACCTCTTCCGAATAGTTGAATTTTTGAGTCTAATCTGTCTGTGTGTGCAGATGTACAAGGCCCAAGCAGAGTTCTTTGATTCAGCACATCTCAAGTTTGAAGGAGATGCGTCTACGTGGAAGCAGAGCGAGCATAATGATAATATCACACAAGTTATAGAGGTAGTGACATCTCCGAATAATCCAGATGGGAAGCTGAAAAGAGCGGTTCTTGATGGTCCTAATGTAAAAATAGTTCATGATTATGCTTATTACTGGCCTTATTTCTCACCTGTTACACATCCAGTTGATGGAGATTTGAGCCTGTTTAGTCTCTCCAAGACTACAGGTCATGCTGGCTCAAGATTCGGGTGATTGACAAATTTTTGCTTTCCTAGTACTCTAAACTGGTGATAAACGACTCACAAGGTTTTTGTTGATGCAGGTGGGGATTGGTAAAGGACAAAGCTGTTTATGAAAAAATGAAAGAATATATGAGTTTAACTAGTATGGGTGTTTCAAGAGATACACAGCTTCATGTCCTGAAGTTGCTCAAAGTAATAGTTGGCGATGGAGGCGATGAGATATTCCACTTTGGCTATGGAACTTTGAAAAAAAGATGGGAGACACTGAGCAAGATCTTCTCCATGTCCACGCGTTTCTCGCTCCAGACAATCAAACCTGAGTATTGCAACTATTTCAAGAAAGTTAGAGACTTTACTCCTTGTAAGTTTTTCTTCTAATGCAAGAAAGTGAGACTTGGTTTGGTACTAAATAAAACTTATAATTTATGCGTTGGTTTTTCAATTGAAAGCTTATGCATGGGTGAAGTGTGAGAGACCAGAAGACACAAACTGCTATGAGGTTTTCAGAGCGGCGAAGATAACAGGACGCAATGGTAAAGTGTTTGGATCAGAGGAAAGGTTTGTGAGATTGAGTCTCATCAGATCACAAGACGACTATGATCAGCTTATTGCTATGTTGAAGAAGTTAGTCTCCGAGGAAGCTGTACCATCTGAAAACCTCACGTATTTTAGGCCTCTTTAATTAAGCTAGCCAAGTGTAAAGTAAACCATGTGTACATTTTATTTCTTGCTTTAAATTCGCATTCTTAAAGATCCAAACCCTAATTACAAGAATGATACAAGCAAAGCTGTGGGAGAAAAAGGTGTGCCCTTAATTACAAAATACAAACAAGAAGCTGAAAAAAAGACCCAAGTTTTTCTTAAAATGTAGGTTATTAACAGGCATAAAACCATTTGTCAGTAGAAGTAATAGCCGTCAGTACCAGCGACTAGCCGGTCAGAGGCTACAATTAGGCATAATTTTGTCAGAGAAGTAAATGCTAATGGTGGTATAAGAATTGTAAATCTTAGCTAAGTTCAATGCCATTCCTCAACCTCCCAGCATAGGACAGAAACGCAAACAAACCTCCCAGCATCACGGTAGAGATAGAAAGAACGGTTGTGAACAAACCATATTATCTCTTCATTATGCGGTATGATTATGGAAGCTGCAGAAACATAAGCGAGTGGCGAGTGCCATGGATGCCACAGCCACCCAAAGCATCTTATGT
This sequence comes from Camelina laxa, assembly GCA_024034495.1. Lineage (NCBI taxonomy): Eukaryota > Viridiplantae > Streptophyta > Magnoliopsida > Brassicales > Brassicaceae > Camelina > Camelina laxa. The sequence continues at coordinate 13,324,455 of CM043884.1, forward strand.
GTTAGTTTTAAGAAGTTCATGAGTAGTCTCGTCCTGTAGAGTATAATACTTACGAGAGAAGGATTACGAATTTACGATGCATAAAGATGTGAACAAAGCGATGTTGTTGCTTATGGAAAATATTTTGAAGGCTAACGTTGTTCTTGCAGTTGATTTTCCTTTGTATGGACCTTCTTGATAGACACCACCAGGAGGATTTATGCCGCAGGTGAAGGTGACCGATGCAATCAAAACTGCAACTACATAATGTGATCGTGTTTCTTGTGTTCTGCAATGCTTCTTACTTTTCTTGCTTGTAGGTGGTTCATAGGTTTCGAACATTTGCATCTTATGTTCAGATATTTCCCCAATGTTATGGTTTCCTTGTTGACGATTATGACCAATAGGATTTCGAATTTGTTTTGCATCAAACCCGAGCCACCTCCAGCTGGCCGTTGTAGTTGTTAGGTCATCATTAGAAGTAACCATAAAAAAATGGGTCGATATTTAGGAGGATCATGTCGATAACAAATAAGTGGGGGAAACGATTTTGATGTTTCTGTTGACAAAGTTGAATCATGGTCATCATTCAACTTTTGTTGTACACTTTTCACACCACTTGTTTTGTGTTTTGGGTCCATTGTACACTAGTCACATCTCTATTATTGATTTGTTTTGTTTTGCACCGCCCTTTTCCTTTCTCATTATTTGACAATCTTTAAGCAATCGTACGTTTGACCCCATTTTATATATATATATATATATATATATATATATATATATATATATATATATATATATGCCCGTTTAACTAGAAAGTAGAAACACACAACTATCAAGACGAACAATATATCATCGACGTGTGTGGACATCTATATTTGCAAAAAATAAACTTATCATTACAGAATTCAAATGAACCACATAATTCAACGAATGATAACGATGGAGTAGAAAAAAGAATCTTATTCGTAGATTTTTGTGATTGATGACTGATAAAGACTCCCCTGTAAGAAACAAGAATTGGTAGCTATAAACCGGAAAAAAAAACACTTTCATTATAGGGAGTTAACGTAAAAAACTAATTTATAGAACATCATCGACAGATACTAGTTTTGTCATACAAATAATAACATTATTTAAATGGAGGATACATGAATTTTGAATATTAAAACAATCTTGAGCTGAGTAACTATATATATATGTGTTCACACTCCTAAGAAATATGAGTCGTCGGCTCATATACCATGCTATTTATCGTACTTATTCAACTATACCTGGATTGCCCAATATTAATTAAACCATCAGCATAGTTTTTTGGAATCACTAATAAAACTCATGTGCAAATCTGAATTTTATTCGTTCCAAATTCTTAATTATATTAGCTCAAAAAAACTCATATGTAAGTAATATATAGTGGACGCTAATGTACACGAGATGCAGTATATATATGGAATTGTCACAGCCCGTGCGTCACACAATTCACAAGTATATAAAAATAAAAATAAAACCAAAAAAAATTCTGTCTCTCCCTCTCTCTCTCTCGAATCTTCAGCACAAAGTATACGACTTGAAGGTAATCAATCTTACCGAACTAGTTTAACAATATACTATGTGATGTTTTAACCTTGTAGAAGAAACTCTTAAATTCTCCGATACTGATTAACTATTATATATGTTCTTTAATTTACTTGTTCAAATGTCGTATGCGTTCTTCCTGTACCTTGATCATGTAAAGAAATTATCATGATTCTTCTTGTACAGAAACTAGTAGGATTCATCTTGTTCTGTATTACCTTAACTAAAGCTATTATACTGTTTATTGACGTTTTGTATAAACTTTCCCCTTTATGTAGAAAACAGAATGAGTTTTTGGATCATTTTTGCATTCGTCTTCTATGCATCTATACTCATTACAAAGAAGAGAAAGACAACGAAAAACCTACCTCCTGGACCACCAAAACTTCCTATAATTGGCAACTTGCATCAATTAGGATCCAAACCCCATCGTTCGATGTTCAAATTATCTGAAAAATACGGATCTTTAATGTCTCTAAAGTTCGGAAATGTGTCTACTGTTGTGGCATCTACACCAGAGACGGTGAAGGATTTCTTAAAAACGTTTGATGCAGATTGTTGTTCTCGACCTTATATGACCTATCCTGCAAGAATTACATACAATTTAAAAGATCTCGCCTTTTCTCCCTATAACAAATATTGGAGGGAAGTACGAAAGATGATGGTTCTTGCACTCTACACTGCAAAAAGCATAAAATCGTTTCGACATATAAGAGAAGAAGAAGTTGCCTCATTCGTCGATTTCATCAAACAGTCTGCTTCATTAGCTAAACCGGTTAACTTGAGCCAGAAGTTAATGAAACTATCAGGAAGTGTGATTTGTAGAGTGGGATTTGGGATCACTCTTGATGGGAGCAAACTTGGTAATACTTACGAGGAAGTCATTCATGGATCCATGGAGGTGATAGGGAGTTTTGCAGCAACAGATTACTTCCCGTTTATTGGCAGAATCATCGATAGGATCTCGGGGTTACATGGCAAATGTGAGAGGGTTTTTAAGGCAATGGATACATTTTTTGATCAATCTATAGAGTATCACCTAGAAAATGAGAATGATAAGGATGATATCATTAGCTTGCTCCTCAAGATGGAAAGGGGAGAGACGGGACTTGGAGGGTTTCAACTTACTCGAAACCACACCAAAGGAATTCTTCTGGTAAGTAATCGGAACCTTTAAGTCCATAACTTCACACTTCACGTGTTACATAAAGTTTAAATTAGTCTTTGTGTCTTTCGAATATTTCAGAACGTTCTTCTTGCTGGAGTAGACACTACTGGCCACACAGTAACATGGGCGATGACACATTTGATTAAAAACCCAACAGTTTTGAAGAAAGTACAAGCTGAGGTGAGAGAAGTGTTCAAAAACAAAGATGATATCATAGAAGAAGATATAGAACGACTCGAGTATCTGAAAATGGTGATTAAAGAAACGTTTAGGATTACACCGATTGGGCCACTTCTAATTCCAAGAGAGGCTTCAAAAGATATAAAGATTGGAGGTTATGACATTCCAAAGAAAACATGGATCCATGTCAACGTATGGGCTATTCATAGGAACCCAAAAGTTTGGAAAGATCCAGAAATGTTCATCCCGGAAAGGTTTATTGATAGCCAGATTGACTACAAAGGTCTAAACTTTGAGTTGTTGCCATTTGGTAGTGGAAGGAGAATATGCCCAGGTATGGGAATGGGTATGGCTTTGGTACACTTGACTCTTATCAATCTGCTATACCGATTCGATTGGAAGCTTGCAGAAGGAATGAACGTAGAAGATGTTGATCTTGAAGAATCATATGGACTTTCTTGTCCTAAAAAAGTTCCGCTTAACCTTATTCCTGTCCAAACTCAATGGACTTAAATTTATATTTTTCATAGTTCCAAATGTAACCGTTTGTAATGCTATATCATTATCGTAAATGATATATGAGTTTGATGAATCCATCGTTTACCACAGTTTCTTTTATAACCAAGTTTATATATGAGCGTACGTATAAGAATTATGTTTAGACTCCCTTCAATCCATGTTGCGGTTTAGTCGTTTAGAGATATCATTTTCATATGCGTTATTATTCTTTCTCTATATACGCATATTTAGTATACGTAGTATAAACACTTGAGGGAAGATTAAATTGTAATCTCCCCTTACGATATCATATTATATTTTGTCCATTGTAATTAAAATCTGGTCTTTACAAAAAATGGCCTTGGATTGATCATCACTAGTGGACCTTAAGACTAAAGAGTTTCAACTACTAAAAATAGTTTCAAAACTCTTGGACTGATCTCCCTATCTAAGATTTATGCACGGTCTATTCAAGCACAAGTGGACCTAAAGAGTTTAAATCACCAATAGTTTATACGAAAATATGTATATGTAGCTAAAGAGTACAACAAGATAACACAAATTCTTATTCAAGGGTGAATGCAATTTTCTCAGTTTTTTCCATAGCACCAAATATCTCTACATATTAGAGGAATTAACTTGAAAAAAACTAAGATTAATTTCTAGGAGAGTTTGTAGCCAAAAGAAGAAAAGCTCACTACAACTTCTTGCATAAGATCTGCAATTTTTGGCTATCAGTTCTTGTGATTCCTAAATCTTAGCAAGTTACTTGGTCAATAAAGCTCTCTCAGTTTCTAAGAGCATTTATCATGACCCCGGTCAGATAAGCTTTTCAACTCTCAAAAGGTACACATGTTGTCCTTGAGGCTAATATAGTACTTACTCAACCAGGATATAATATAGTACTTGCACCTAAACTCATTTTTATAATTACGTTCGGAAGTTTGGTTATCTTCCGATAGCCCTAGACCTAATATCCGGGATCCGGCATCCGATCCAGGATCCGCTCTGGAAAACCGAATATCCGGGTGGACTGGATCCGGATTCGGATCCGGATAGTAGAAAAGTTTAAAACCGGATATCCGGATCCGGGATATTACATATGACATATATATAAAAAACGGTGAGCCTTTATATTTACTTATATATTATGTTGGGCCTATTATTAGTCTTAAGATTATAAACCCAAATATTAAAAACTCAAAAAAAATCCAATTATTAGATGGTTTTGGATACTAGGGTTTCACCCTCTCGCCTCCCCTCCCCTCGCCCATCTGTTCTTTTTTTTCTTCTTTTTTGTTTTCGCCGTTCACCATCACTCTTCATCTTCCCATGACCGATTTTGGCGATGGAAAATAATTGGTGAGAGTTTGATGGCCAGCCGTTTTTACCGCCGGCCGTTTGATGATTTTGTCTTTGGCGGTGATGGTTCCGGTTTGCCGATCTAGACACAAACGTAATTCGTGAAGAACAGATTTTTGCTGAGGAGAATGAAAGAGACAAAGAGAACATATTTTTTTCTTACGGATCCGGATATCAAAATTATGAATCCGGCCGGTTTCGGAGCGGAGGCGGATACACTCAATATTGCCGGCTCCGTCTCAGGGCTATCTTTTGAGATGACCCACTATTTAACTAATAGAAAGATTCTAAGAGCATGGCCAATACACATCCTGTTGGATGTCTTTTGTTTGTTTAATAATATAATAAAAAAAAAAGTTTTAATCCCATATTTTGTGAAACACGGATCTCTGCGCAGATCAATTTACATCCTCACAGACCTCGTACGTGTCATTATTTTATTGGTTAGTATTGTTTTGTTTTTGTTTTTTTTTTTTTTTTTTTTCTTTTCTGTCTTTTCTTGTCATTCTCTTTTGACAACATCCAAACAAAGAAACACGAAATCAAAACTTATGGAGATTGGTTGATGAATACACTGGAAAAAGAGATCTCGCCTCGTCGTCTACGGGATTCGATTCGATCAGAGCTGATTCGATCCAAGGCTTGTTTCGCTACTTGTATCCTTATTCTCTTTGCCTCTGCTTCTTCTTCTTCTTTTGTTTATTGGCAATTCATCTGTGTGTGATGTTTTTATGCAGGTCAAGTCTTTGTTTGATGATGCTAAATCCAGCTCCCCGGTCAGTGTATCCAAGAATTGTACCAATCTCAATGTTGCTTGCAAAAGGCTAGCCCTTCTTCTCTACAATCTCCTCTGAAATCAGTCAGGGAACCAAAGGCTCCTCTTATGAGAAGAACTACATTTGCTTGATAGTTGATATCTTGATTAATTTGTTTTTAATATGGTCACATAATTGTTGAGACTAGATTGTAATAGCTTTCTAAGTAGATGCAGAACCATGATAACTAAGTAGATGTAGAATAAATTGATAGCTTCTTGTTTCTTGTTTTAAGTCTTGTCTTGTTTGCCTTGGATACTTTGAGCGGTCAAGCTTTCGGAGCTAAGCTATATCGGAAACTAGGTGTTCAGACTTACACAGCCATGTTTTGTCTTGCTTTGGTGTGTATCCCTCTTTCTCTCGTTTGGCTCAACATGGAAAAGCTTCTTGTGTTCCTGGGACAAGACCCTGCTGCCTGGCTTATCCCTGGACTCTTTTCTTACTCTGTTCTACAGCCTCTCACTCGCTTCTTTCAAAACCAGAGTTTGATCTAACCTCTCTGCATCACTCTGCAGTTAAACTTGTTCTGTTCCTTGGTCTTTCTTGTAATTTGGTGATGATGATAGGTTTGCTTACGGCTGTTCATAAGGATTATTTTAGAGTTGTGAACTCGAGGGATTGTACATGTTTGATGGTTCTCTTTGGCTATTGATGTTTCTTCATTAAGGTTGGGAGTGCATTATGTTTTTGGCCATAAGATTATGTCTGGAAAACATTAAACAATGGCAAGGTAAACAAAATTACATGCTATGCTTAGCCCTTTGACAAGCTTACATGCTCTGCATTTTGAAGTGTGTTTCTCCTCTTCTTACGAATGTTCTCACTTCTCAAGTAGTTAGTGAAAATAGAGAACATCACCTCCTTACTTCTTGTTGGTTAAATGTGTTTTTGGACTTATTGGCTTCCAGGTGAAAATGTTGTTACCTCCAAATCCTAGTTCCTTATTTCCTTAAGACTTATTGGCTTGCAGGTGAAAGTGCTCTGTCTCACACGATAAAGTACTTCCATTCTAGTTACTTTTATTTACACGATAAAGTACTTCTATTATGATACGATAAAACGGGAAGCAGCAAAGGAGCAATGATAGTAGAGGAATGGGACAAGCATTTAGGAATGTTCTGGCAACTAAAATTAAATCTAATGGTAGATGGTAACTGTTGCTCAGTTCAGACAGCCTTAATGTAATTTGCTTCAGTTCTTCTTATTCTCTTCTTTCTTTTTGTCCACTTTCCTCTACTTCTCTACTTACAAAACATTTTTAATAAAAATTATACAAGACACCCATATTTAGGGATGACTAATGGGAGAAAAAAAAATAAAATCAAGAGGATGAAGATTAGAACTTAGATTAATATTATTTTTAATATTATTAAAACTTAGAGACACTAATTTGAGGTTGTGCAATGGATTTGCTCTAAGACTATCTTTATCGGGACGTTTTAGGTAGAATTCTTAAGTTTTATCAGATTAAAATTAAATTAAAAATCATAATATTGGTAAGAGGTGCTTCTTAATTAGGAGGTTTAAAAGAATCGTGAATGCTCCGACGGCGAAAGCTCTCCGACAAGGATTGTCTTAAGATTGAATTCCCCTTTTTGCAAAGCTGATGTTGGAGAATTCTAGTAAATGTTCCTTTTTTATGTTTGTTTCAAACGAATCTGGTGTTGTTATTCACTAATTCAGAATTTTGTGAAGTTAGATTCTCCATAATATTTATATTTAAAGAGATTAATTTAGTCAATCGTCTCTTATTCCTGAATAATTCAGTTTGTATTGTCCAAAAGAATTTGGCCTTTAAGATTGGAAAGGTAGCAACTTTGGGATTAGGCTGAGTTCATCTATAAGTACATAAGTATTGATTGTGGTTTCTCTGTTTAATGTTTTATACCTGAAAACATTAAGCATTGTCGACAAAACCCCTATTTGATTTGATCATATGGATAAACTGTGGGAACGCAACAACATTGGGGTATGTATGTTATATATGTTTGTTTTTGAATGTCTTTGGGTGTTGTTATATATATTGTGATTGCTGAATCGTGTTTATCCAATCCAAATTCTGAATCTTGTTGTTTAATGCTAACAGACGAATGATTTATACTTGTTACATTGAAAGTGCCTTTATAGAAATGATACAGTTTTTTTTCCCAATATGTTTGGTGTTATTGTTGTTGCTAATGCTTATAGTCTTTTGAATTAGAGTTTATCCTATTCTCTATACTCCCCGTCTTGAACCAGCCAGGACTGCAATGATTCTTACAAAATGCATTTTAACTTGTGATGTTCCAGTTCGATACCATTCTGACTGGTTCATGTTTCGTGATATTCTTTCAGATCTCGCAGCCGGAGGTTGTCTGAATTGCCAAAAATGTGCTTCAGCAAGCTGGATCTTTGGAAGGTTCTCTCTCAAAGGTCAAGGTTCGCTTTTCTCTGTTTTCTTTTTTACCCATGAGCTATTAGCTTTGGTTGTTGGCTCAGAAACATTAATCTTGACTGAATTGTGGCTTATCATGGATATGTTGCAGATTGTACATGATGAGCTAGTGAAACTGATTGGTGGAGGAGAAGTATTTGGTACTCTCTGGTCTAAAGAGGAAGCAAAGAAGATTGAATTCCCCTTTTATGTTTTGTATGTTTAAAAGTTTATGAAATGCAATAATTTTCTATTTTAATAAAATCTTAATTGTTTAAACATCTAAACTAATTGTTATGTTATTTTTTTTCAAAACTAAGAATCCTACTTAGAGTTTACCATTGGAGGAATATAATTTAAATTAACAAACAAAAGGTTCTTATTATCTAAAAGTATATTTTTTAATACAAAAACAATTTAAGAACCCCAAAATTCAAACCTCCCAATAAAGATGCTCTAAGACGATAATTATAATTATCGGTAGTCTCTAAGTAGCGGGTTGTTAAATTTTATATGAATTAATGTGTATTTTTTTTTAAATATAAGAACCCATGATCTCTTAGATAAAATTTTCTCTTTTATTGGTAGGTTCTTATTTTGGGTCGCTTATTTTTGAAAATATTGTTTTTAAAATTTAAAATTTTTAAATTGAATAGAAGTGGTATATATGTGTAAGCATTTAATATTTTATAAAATTAGAAAATATTGCATTTTAATTAATTTTCAAACATACAAAACATAATAAAAACATTAATACATATTACAGAAGTGCGATTTATAAATGGAAAGAATGATTAATTGTAATACTGATTTGCTCCAAATTATGCTCAAATATTCTCAACCAAATCATCTTGCAAGCATTTATTTTTTTCTCGATCACGAACATCCTTTCGATTCTTGAGCATAGTAGCGACACATGAAGGCCTGGGTGTTGGAAGCGTGTAGTCAACTTCTGAAGCTCTACTTGACTCCATTTGTGTGAATTCAGTTTGATCAAACAGAGTGTACCCATCTCGTTCGTCCTCTACTATCATATTGTGCAGTATGATACACACTCTCATTATTTTCCCAATTTTTACTGTATCCCAAATAAGAGCCGGGTTTTTGACTATGGCAAATCGAGCCTGCAAAACTCCAAAAGCATGCTCTACATCTTTACGCACAGCTTCTTGTTATCTCGCAAATAAAGCGGCTTTTGGAGTTTGTGGCAGTGGAATAGATTGGATAAAAGTAGACCATTTTGGATAAACACCATCCGTCAGAAAGTAAGCCAATTTATACTCATGTCCATTGACGCTGTATTTAACTTTAGGAGCTCGACCATGCAAAATATCATCAAAGACTGGAGATCGGTCAAGAATATTGATATCGTTTTATGTACCTGGTAGTCTAAAGAAAGCATGCCAGATCCAAAGATCATACGAAGCCACCGCCTCTAAAACAATTGTGGGCTTTCCAGATTCGCGGGTGTATTGACCTTTCCATGCGGTGGGATAATTCTTCCACTCCCAATGCATACAATCGATACTTCCTATCATGCCGAGAAATCCGTGAAACTCGCCAATGTCGAGTAGTCTTTGAAGATCTGCTGGTGTGGGTCTTCTCAAGTACTCATCTCCAAATAAATTTACGACTGAATCTGTAAAATTATCCAAGCATGATAGCGCCACGTTTGCAGAAAGACAGAGGTATTCGTCAAACGCATCAGCTGCAGAACCATATACCATCATACAAATTGTGGCTGTACACTTTTGCAATGTATTCAGACCCAACCTTCCGATATCATCTCTTCTTTGTTGAAAATAGGGAACTTCATTTGCGAGCTTAACCTACCAAAAATCTTACAACCCCCCTTACAACCCCCCGATAATCATGCCCTAAGATCTCTAATAATGGTGTCTTTGTTATATAAGATAACAAGCTACTTTTCTTTTATCGGCTAAAAAGAGAAAAAGAAAAAAACTACTTTTCTTTTTCTAAAAAAAGTAGAATATTGATTGCAAGTTGAGCTGTCTCATTATGTTCTTTAATCAATTCAAAAGACATGTGACTGAATTCAAGATATTTATTTCATATGATTGAATTGAAGATATGTGAATATGTGATCACAACAAAAAGTTTCAGATGGAGCCTACTACTACCGCTTCCTTGGAGACAAACTTCTTCAGCATAGCAATAAGCTGATCAAAGTCGTCTTGTGATCTGATGAGACTCATCCGCACAAACCTTTCCTCCAATCCAAACTCGTTTGTAGCAGTTTTTGTCTTCTGTTCTCTCACACTTCACCCAAGCATAAGCTTTTACAATTCACAACAAACAAAAAATATACGTTTTAAATAGTACCAAACCATAGTCTTAGCTTTCCTGCTTTAGAATAAAAAACTTACATGGAGTAAAGTCCCTAACTTTCTTGAAATAGTTGCAGTACTCAGGTTTGATTGTCTGGAGCTAAAAACGCTTGGACATGGACATGATCTGTTTCAGTTTCTCCCATCTTTTTTTCAAGGTTCCACAACCAAATTGGAATATTTCGTCACCACCATGACCGATCACTACTTTAAGCAACTGCAAAGCATGAAGTTGTGTGTCTCTTGAAACTCCCATACTACTTAGACTTATATATTTTTTCATCTTTTCATAAACAACTTTGTCTTTTACTAATACCCAGCTGCAACAACAACAACAATAAAACTTTTGAGTTGTTGTGACCAATCAAAAGCTTTGTTTAGAGTAGAGAACAAACGTAAATCGATCACCCGAATCTTGAACCCGCATGACCCGTGGTCTTGGAGAGACTAAATAAGCTCAAATCTTCATCAACTGGATGTGTAATAGGTGAGAAATAAGGCCAGTAGTAAGCACAATCATGAATAGTTTTGACATTGGGACCGTCAAGAACCGCTCTTTTCAGCTTCCCATCTGGATTATTCGGAGATGTCACTATCTCTATAACTTGTGTCATGTTATCATTGCCCTCACTCTTCTTCCACGCAGACGCATCTCCTTCAAACTTGAGATCGGCAGAATTAAAGAAATCTGCTTGTTGTTTGTACATCTTCCCACACACACACACACAAACACAAGCTGATCACAACTACAAAAATCGATTTGTTACATCAAGCCAAGAACAGAGTTTTTTTTTTTTTTTTTGCTTACATTGTAGTATGGAACAGAAGTCACAAGTCTTGAAGGAGATAATGATGATGAGCTAGTTTGGGACAAGGCATGAACAAAAGCTGCAATCAATTGTGTGGCTCCAGTTCCGAAGATTATGAATCTGTTATCATTAACTGCATTTCCCACTGCATTATGCAGCTCTCTAATGATCTTCTCGAGCTCTGCCGACACAAATGAGCCAATTTCGCTATAATGACAACTCATCCTGTGCCATCTTGACTCAACAACCGCACTTCCCTCTGCGTTCCGCATCCAAAAAGTCTCCAAGAACAAAGGGTTTCCCCTTCAGATTCCAGAAAAAGGTAAAGAACAGATTGGAATCCAAAGCTGGTTTTGTCACTAAGATGAGCAAATTAAGGAAATGAGAGGAAAGTTATTACGAGTCAGCATCCACAGGGCAGTATGGTACAAAGAAGGAGCAATCTTTGCCTGTGTAGCAGTTGTTGCATTCACAAGGAGGTTTATGGCCGTCAAGGACACCAAGACCGTCCACGTAAGCTCTGCCATGCCCCGAGCATGAAAGAGAGAGGCTGCACTGCAGCTTCGGCCTCCGCTGCTGCTCTATTGGTCCATGTTGGATTCCATGTGGTTGAATTATTATAAAGAATATGGATTGTGAGTACAAGATTCAAGATGATCGATACTGCAACGAGTAAATTGTTCCGCATCATCTTTAGTTGACCTGCAAAAAAGTTAAAGATTGCTTACATAGATGCTTTAATGGAGGAGGGTTTGCATATTATAATTGTATTGTTTTGATAGGACAATATTTTAATAAATAAAACTAACATTTTTGTGGCCTTTAGCGGATTCGTAGGTTTTTTTTGGAGTGTTCAGTTTTTTTTTGAATACCGGGATCGGATCCAAAGTTTTAGTATCCGGAACAGGATCCGATTTATTGAAAAAACTATAACAAAATTATTGGATTGTAACTCAAACCAATGTAAAAATTAACAAATTTCATTAAGATGATAATATAATATTTTTCTGAAATAAATATATGATTCTGTTCTTTTTTATTTTTTTTTAACAAAAGAATCAGCTCAGACGAGTCAATTAGGAGGAAAATTGTCTACAAACAAAACATGATGCAGAGAGACACACGCTTGGCGTGCTAAAGAATCCGCTCGTACATTAGCATTATGAGAAACATAAATCAAAGAGAAAGAAGAAAACTCCTCCCTGTCGATCCGAATGTCGTCTAGATATGTTGCAAAGGCTGGCCAATCAGTTGGGAAAGACACCATCTTCACAAAGTCGGAGCAGTCGGTGAGAAAAGCTACATCCCGGAAGTCATGTCCAATCATACATCACATTGCCCAGATGAAGGCTTCAACTTATGCATGTGAGGGGGATAAACTTCGTCGGAAATTTATCGCTCCTAGTACTGGGGGCGATCCTTGTGATGAAATACAACACCATACTGCACTGGCAAAAGCATCTGTCGCTTTCCAAGAGCCGTCAACATAACATCTCCGTCCCATTAAAATCGTAGGAAGAGACAAACCCCTTCTATACCCAGGTGTTAGACACGTAGGAGTGGAGGGAAACTCCTCCCCCTCGACATCTACCTGAGCCTCCTGCCAGGACAAAGCCTCACCCTCCGCCACCCGGACAACCTCATCAGGGCGTTTAGCCTGGTTTTCAAAAACACGGGCGTTTTGAGCTTTACAAATATACCACATCAGCCAAGGAAAAGCCTGAACCTATGAACCCGGACTTTTGGAATCTAGAAAATGATCGACATTAGCATACAAAGTTCGTCGGAAAGAGTTGCGGCCCCACTGGTACATGAGCTAAAGCCCAGACTTGTTGGGCCGGCGGGCATAGGAAGATGGCATGATTTAGATCCTCCTCCTCCATCTTGCAAAACGAAATCACAACCCAAACCCCGTCGACGCAAAGTAGCCGATACCGAAATACATCCCGATAAAACTTGCCACATAAAATGTTGTAGTTTTGGTGGACATTTTACTTGCCAAACCCTAGCAAGAAGGGGAGTGATCGCTGGACCAGATCTTAATGCTCGAAAAGGACCTTGGACATCCAAATGTTCCGTCTCATACCTAGATTTTACCGTATATTTCCCAGTTTTAGTAAAGTGCCATCCTAAATAATCTGCCTTGGAACAGCTGCTTAGAGGAATTACCTCTATCAGAGCGACATCCACATGATCAAAATGCTGAGTAAGCAGATCTGTTCGCCAAGAATTCGTTCGTCGATCAATCAAATCAGGTAACCGGAGAGTTGGGTCCTTAAAAGGACCGTTACTTAAGGCTGGTCTCGGGAATTGAGCCGGAACCCTGCGATCAGACCATCTCAAAATGGAGGTCCCTGAGCCAACCTGTGTAATAAGCCCTTTTTCACCAGAGAGCAAGCCGATACGATACTCCTATCTATACGAGGGTGAATAAGACCGTATTGGATCCATAGAATCGGAGTTCCAATAATACGTACTTTTAAAAATCCTTTCAAACAGTGAGTCCGGACAATCTATCAATCACCATAACTGCTTAGCCAGCAAAGCCGTGTTAAAATCATCAGCACTCTTAAAACCCAATCCACCCAACTGCATGCTACAACAAAGCCTCTCCCAAGCGATCCGATGCATACCCCCTGCCTGACCATTCGTACTCCACCAGAAGTTTGCCACTGCACTAGTCAGTTTAGATGTGATAGTCTTGGGCAGACGATAACAAGACATCACAAAAGTCGGGACAGCCGTCGCGACAGACTTAATCATCACCTCTTTCCCCCCCCCTTTCAAGAGTAACCTCGCTGACCAGCCGGTCGTCCGACTCTGTAGACGATCCCAAACAAAGGAAAAAACCTTTGTTTTGTACCCCCCCCCCCCAAACTCTCAGGGATTCCAAAATAAGAACCCATGCCGCCCTGATTGGTTATTCCTAGGACCCCCTGAATTTACGTCTTTGCCATATCATCTACCGTGTGACCAAGTTGGAAGATTTTGAAAAATTAATTTGCTGCCCCGGGACCGCCTCATACTGTTATAGAATATCCTAAACCACCCCACATTGATCCTTATCAACCTTATAGAAAAAGACTGTCATCCGCAAATAACAAGTGGGTGATTGGCGGGCACTTATTTGCCATCTCAATACCCGTAATCCGCTTATCGTCCTCCGCCTTCCAAATATTTGCAATAAGGACCTCCATATATAAAATAAATAAGTATGGTGACAGCGGATCGCCCTGTCTCAATCCCCTTTCCGAAACTATCAAACCATTCGGTTGACCATTGACAAGAACCTTATACTCCACCGAAGAGACACAAAACATAAGCCAGGAAATCCATCGTTCCGCAAAACCCATTTTTCGTAGTAAAGCCTCTACAAAACCCCACTCCACTCTATCATACGCCTTGCTCATATTCGTCTTAATTGCCATAAACTTCCCTTTGCATGACGTATTCGTCCGCAACCCATGAAACATCTCCTGAGCAATCAGTATATTGTCCGAGATCGAATGACCCAGAACAAAGGCTGATTGTGTCTCCGAAATTAGCCCCTTAAGGTGTTGACACAAGACTTTTGAGAGTATCTTGTACCCCACATTAGATAAGCTAATAGGACGCAACTCTGTCATCCGTGTTGGTTTGGCCACCTTAGGGATAAGACAGAGATGCGTTCGATTTAAGCTCTTATCAAAAACACCCTCATCAAGAAACTGATTGACCATAGAAACAAGGTCCGCTATAACAACCGTCCATGCCTTCTGAAAAAAGAAGGCAGTGATCCCATCCGGCCCTGGAGCATTATCCGGGTGCATTATAAATAAATCCCGTCTCACCTCTGCTTCTGTAGTCGGGGCTGTTAACTGTTCATTATCCGCCTCTGAAATTACCGTGTTGACCTCACGTAAGACTTCCTCAAAATTATCAGACTTCCTCGGCCAAGCGTACAGGACTGTCAGTTAACGCTCGATCCTCCGGTAACTGCCGGTTACACTTGATAACTACCAGAAGTTCGTTCACCGCAACCGTACTTTCGATCACCAAATCTACTCCGACTCGCTCAGCCAGTATACACCACCACTGACTCGGACTCGATCTCAGATATCGATCTCATCATCCAGCACGAAGATCCCACACATCGATCGCACAACGCGATATCCGATGGACACACCGAACCGCCGGACATACAGAATCCAATCATCGAATATATATCGATAACCGCTCCCTTGATCTTGACCATCTTTTGTAAATCTTGGTTTTCTCTCGGTATTTATCTTTCTCTCACCTCTAAACTCCCGCACAAAACGTCCATCTCATGTCTGTTATCATCTGTGTCCAAGAAGGACACGCAAAATCCATTTAAATACGCATTCTTATTGATAACTGTCCAGTAACCGCCCAATAACCACCTTTTAAGTCAGATCCGCGTATTTTCTCACGCCAATAACCGTTCCCACCAATTCTACCAAACGTTAACACACACACATTTGATAACTCTTGCTAACCGTTCCCGCCAAAATAGTAATACGCGGACTCCCCAACACCGCAATGACCACTCGACCAGTTCATCGGACATCCAACACAAGCCTCTCGGATATTTGATTAATTCTTCGAACCAGCTAAATCAGTATATCGGGATTGGGGTGTTACAATTCTCCCCAACTTAGAATGAATTTCGTCCTTGAATTCGGCGTCTGATGGAATCACATTCCAACCTTAACCCTTCGTCAGATCACCAATGAATTTCCTTAGCATTTCTCGCCTCCTATCGATCTAGACAAGCTAAATTTCCATTCTAGACTTTGTCCTAGAAACAACCGCGCTCTGATACCAAATTGAAATACCCTGACCTGGTTTCCAAACCCTCGGCCGCAGGACGCATAAAATACACTGAAAAAAATGCTGACTCGCCGGACACTAAAATTCTGATAAACCTAGTCTTTCAAGGAGGTAAACTCCTACGCGGGACGCTTCCGGTGCACACTCTGATACGCATGGCTCCTCGCACGTTTGTGCACTGTCTTTTGAACCAGAACTTCCGGACCATCGACTACAGATATTTCATCCGACATCTCCCCTCGGAGCCTAGTCACTCAGCCAACCATCCTCACATGACTACCCGAAGAGAGAGATGTCCAGAATCCACTTCACACCAAACAGAGTCCCGAAACATCCAACAGAACCAATACCGACACTCCACCGAGTATCGGTCAGACTTCAAGACCCTCCGATCAACATATCGCCCGAACAGTGGCACCAGATCCGTACCACTGCTACCAGGATCCGGTACCGCGTACCATCACCATAAGAGTCCGGTACCCCGTACCACCACTCTCGGTGATGCGTACCGCGTACCACCAGAATCAGAATCCGGTACCGCGTACCACCACTCTCGGTGATGTGTACCACGTAATACCGAACATCAGATTCTGTGCCAAACCACTCTCGGCCAAGCGTACAGGACTGTCAGTTAACGCTCGATCCTCCGGTAACTGCCGCTTACATTTGAGAACCACCAGAAGTTCGTTCACCGCAACCGTACTTTCGATCACCAAATCTACTCCGACTCGCTCAGCTAGTATACACCACCATTGACTCGGACTCGATCTCCGATATCGATCTCATCATCCAGCACGAAGATCCCACACATCAATCGCACAACGCGATATCTGATGGACACACCGAACCGCCGGACATACAGAATCCAATCATCGAACAGATATCGATAACCGCTCCCCAGATCTCGACCATCTTCTGTAAATCTCGGATTTCTCTCGGTATTTATCTTTCTCTCGCCTCTAAACTCCCGCACAAAACGTCCATCTCATGTCTGTTATCATCTGTGTCCAAGAAGGACGCGCATAATCCATTTAAATACACATTCTTATTGATAACTGTCCAGTAACCGCCCAGTAACCATCTTTTTAAGTCAGATCCGCGTATTTTTTCACGCCAATAACCGTTCCCGCCAATTCCACCGAACGTTAACACGGACACATTTGATAACCCTTGCTAACCGTTCTTGCCAAAACAGTAATACGCGGACTCCCCAACACCGCGATGACCAGTCGACCAGTTCATTGGGCATCCAATACAAGCCTCTCGGATACTTGATTAATTCTTCGAACCAGCTAAATCAGTATACCGGGATTGGGGTGTTACACGTAACCCTGAGTCCCCGCATCAATAGAAAAAACCTGTGATTTCAATCCCTGATGAGGAATGAACTCACCACCAACAGCAGCTGATCCTCCAACAATAATAGGATTCCCTGTAGGGAGCATCGGAATGTCCAAAGGTGTCTCCTCTTGAGACTTAGCTTCAAACCGAGAAACCGCCTGTGGAACACCCTCAATGATCTCAAAAGTGATGACCTGACGACCGGACCCTGACAACACGCGATCACCACCAACCAACTCTGCCGAACCATCCATAATTTGACCCTCCTCAGCGACTTCAACCCCCACTGCAGGAGACACCAATGACCGCTCAACAACACCCTCATCCTAGAACAGAGGTTACTTGACAATCCTCAGTGGTTGAGAAGTCCTCCCCTGCGACCTCACCTCCTCCACTACCGGCTCCCTGACCCTTTCTGCACGCTGATGAGACTGTCTCCTAGCCACCCCTTGTCGCCAACGAGAATCCTGCGAAGACTCCCCATGTGAGATCCCCTTAGCCCGATAAGAGGGACCCGCCACATGATCAGCCCTAGCCTTTGAAGGACCATAAGATGAAGACTGATGTCGTCCCTTTTTAGGACCAGCGCCTCCTCTTGAATCCACTAAAACCGCCCTTTTGTAACTCATTAGTTGCCCCTGTTCGCTACTAACTACAGACCCAACACGGGCTCCTCCAGATGATGAAAGCTTAGTACTCGGGCAGTTGTTTTCATCATGGCATAATCTGAAGCAACACGTGCACCAACCATACAAACGCTCGGAATGAAGCTTTACAATGGTCACCTCTCCATTAAAAAACTCGATGTTTTTTTCAAAACAAAGAGGTTTAAGACCATCAACAGTCACATGTACTCTCCCTCGATCAATATCCACAGCCTTTACCACCCCCAAAGTCGACCAATATCCCTGAATGTGGGTTCCGCCCAGAACTGAATTGGCACATCCGGTACTCGAATCCAAAACTTTAGGGAAGATGGATAAGCCAGATCCACCACAGGAGTCCATTGGACCAAAGAAACCATCCAAGAATCGAAATGAAAAGGCTCCATCTTCATAACCTACACAATATCAGCATCCTCATCAAAATCAAACTGGAACTTCCCTGAACCCAAGTCAGCACCTGCCACTCTACCCTCCGTCTGCCAAATCCGCGGCATCATGATCAGCAGAGACTTCATGTATTGGACTTGAGGGTTAAAGCACCGCCCAATAATCGTCTTAGAGTAGCCCGCGATGAGTGCATAGTTATCAAAGTAAGAGATCTTGATCTTCCATCGTGTCCGTGAACCATCCCCCGACAAACCAGCCACACCCTTTCCCATAAGGCCACTCTGAGACATAGCAAGGCCAAACGAAAGCAAACAAGGAGCAACAAAAGAACTAACTACTACACAACGAACAAAGTATATGATGTTTTCCTCGCAAGCCTGCCAAAACCAACTTATAACCTAGTCGATGCCAGAGAGAAAATCGAAATAGGAAATCAAAATCAATCAGTGATGATCCGATCCTAACCACAGAAAAATCTCTTTCGAGAATCCTCCCCCGATTTGGTGCGATGACACCCAACCAATATTTTTCTTGCCAAAAAACATCTGGTACAGAATCGCATCTATTAAAACCCAACCTCATTCCCCTGTCCGAATAGCCAACAAACATGGAAACCTAGATACACCAATGATCTCCGAACCAGAAACAAAAATCAGAGATTCGCCTAACTGTTATCCTTAAAAGATCGCTATCCCATAGATCCCCAATATCCCGAAACCAGATCTTGACAGAGCCACCAAAGGAAAATTCCCCATAACCAGCACTCACTTTCTCCAAAAGAACCGAAAAAACCAAAGAAGATCCCCATCTTCCCACCAGAGAAACCACAAGAATCATCCGAGAATCAAAACCCTAGTTTCGCCAATGCCATCGCCGCTCTCTCTTTTTTCCTCTTTATGCTTTTTATATGGTTTTGTTCATATCACTAAATTTTAAAATTATATAAATATATCTTATATAATATGAGAAGGGTTTTCTCAACTTTTGCTAAGGAGATAACACTTGGCGTCTTATCTATCTAACACCTGTCTTATTTTGTTGTTTGGACTTAATTAACTAAATTCATTTGTACTTTGGACCTAAGTAACTACTCGCACATATAACAAAAAAAAAATAAAAAAAAAAACTCTCAACATTTTCTTTTTTCCTTCTTCAATAAGAAAAATTGATGATAGTTTATTTTAAAATGATACATATGGGTAAAAAATAATATAATTCTTCATAGGAACCTAATGACTGAAATTAAATAAAAATTGACTGGAAGTTTGTGTTAAAGGAGAGTAATTAGGGATTAAATTTTAAATTATGTAAAAAATTAGTTTTGGGTTTCAATCTTAGAAATGATTCATGGGCAAGAAAGTATTCTAGATTATGTTAGATTGTAGGATGTTTATGTGTTCTCAAAATTCTCTTATCAATTCATAATTTTTTCTGGCTCAAATTTTAAATTTTTGGCCTTTAGTGTTATATAATCTAATGGTAGGATGTTTTAAGTAATTTGATAATTCTTACTCATTTATTCCTCATTAGATCATACCAATTCTTTTTTACATAAAAGTAGAATTCATTCTGTTTTCCATAAAATTAGAATTTAATCCCTAATTACTCTCCTTTTCACACAAACTTCCAGTCATTTTTTATTTTATTTTAGTCATTAGGTTCCTATGAAGAATTCTATTATTTTTGAATATCTTTCCAAATTTTAATAGGTACTCTTGAATAATTTTTAATTTTTTTTTGCAGGTTATCATGTTTGTTGTTCGCATTAATACTACGAAGAAAAAAATTATGTGAAAATGTTTAACAAATTTATTTATTCATTAGAGTGTTTATGTATGTTTTTCCAATAAAATTATAATAATAGTAATATAAAAAATTATTATTATTTACATATTGTAGTTCTTTGCTTTCTCACATTTTTCTTTGTCTTTTTAATGTTTTCATGTTCATTTAAACATTTATATGAATATAAATATCATATTGCCTAATAACTCATTATTGTTGAAAATTTTTTCGAATATGGAAAAAAATTTTAGAGTTTCAAATTTGTTTTTCTAAATTGAATTTTACTTTAAATCTTAGTAACATCAAGTTTAATTAACATTAATCTAATGCTCATTCACCAACAATTCAAAAGATGAAATAGGTTTTTACATAAACCTAATAAAATTTCGTATGTAAATTGGATATATCTACATGAAGATTATACTGTTTTCTTATATAAAACTTGAACTTCTATATTTTTTTGAACTTATAAAAAAAATCTAATAATAGTTGAACTTATAATTTTTTTTCCCTACATAAAATACCTAAAACTTTTGGTCTAAAAGATGCCCCAGAAAAATTGATGCCCTAATCGTTGGCTTTACTTGCTTGACCTATGGGTCGGGTTTTGAACCATGTTTTATTTTTACTTCAGGTTGTCGTGTTTGTTGGTTGTGTTAATATTACTACATCATGAAAAAATGAACTATCATGATTTAATATGTTGAACATATTAGGTTTTGTTCATTTCTTATATTTTTAGAATGTCTACTTTTTTTCTTTTGGGTATTCATGTGGTAAAGCAGGCTAAAATTTCTTCTTATTGGACGTTGCATATGAGTCTGTCCATTGTAAATTTAGTTTCTTATTAGTCTTCATCTTTAAGAAAAAACGTATTTTAAACTATTACAGAAAAGGAAAATTGTATGTTACTATTATATGTTTAAAAACCATGTTGTTAAGCTTGTGATGTCTTTTTATCTAATGTTCAAAAATGGGTATCTCAAAAAGAGTATTTTTAACAAATTCTCATATTAGAAAGAGGTTCCAAAATTTATCTACATTAAAAATAATATTATATCATCTCACCAATGTGTATGCTCTAACATCTATTGAAAATCTAAAGGAAAAAAAAACCATAAACATTCTAGAGAATTTGTTAAAATAACCTTTTTGATATATCCCTTTTCAAAAATACCCATTTTTTTGGCCAATTTTATTTGTGCTCTCCTTTAATTTTTAATGACCATTTTACCCTTAGATGAAAAATATTTTAATCAATAAAAGAAAAACAAAATTTCTCCGCCATAAAAATTTCCGACATTTTCCCGCCAAAATTTTTTCGAAAAAAATTTCCCGCCAAAAAATTTTTGTCAAAAAAAAATTAATAAAAATTTTCGACAAAAAAAATTTTCCGCCAAAAAAAATTTACAAGGTTTTATATGGTTTCTACTTTATAAAAGCCTTATAAACACCTTGTAAAGGCTTTTACAAGATTTTTTAAAGAGATTTAAAAGGTTATTTAAACACCTTGTAAATATTTTTACAAGGTTTTTAAAAGGTTTTTAAAAGGTTATTAAAAGGTTTTTAAAAAGTTTTAAAAAGATTTTTAAAGGTTTTTAAACACCTTGAAAACACTTTTACAATGTTTTTAAAAACCTTGTAAAAGTTTTCATAAGGTTTTAAAAGAGTTTTAAACACCTTGTAAATGCTTTTAAAAAGCTTTTAAAAGCATTTACAAGGTTTTTAAAAGCGTTTACAATGCGTTTAAAAACCTTTTAAAAACCTTGTAAAAACATTTACAATGTTTTTATAAGGTATAAATTTCAATATTTTTGGCGGGAAAAATTTTTCGATTTTAGTGGGGAATTTTTTTTTTGGCGGGAAAAAGTAAATTTTGACGGGAAAATTTTTCGATTTTGGCGGAAATTTTTTTTGGCGGAAAAATATTTTCGATTTTGATGACTGTACATTCTTGCTGTCACTCAAAAAAGGGTAATTTGGTCATTTTGTATTTAAAGAGGGGTAGTTTTAAAAATGGTATGGAAAAAGGGCATTTTTGAGAATGCCCCAACATTCTACTATGTAATCAAAAATTTCTCCATGTGTTTAAATTCTCTAATACTGTATATAAAATGAAAATTCAAGTAACATCAAACAAATGAACCCAAAGAAAATTAATATGATTAGTATATTTTAAAAATCACAAAATAACCATTACTGAGTAAACAAATTAAAACTAATAATCTCCGAATTACTAAACTTAAACAACAATGTAAGATAAACCCGTGCGACGTGCGTAGCACGGGATGACTTCTAGTATATATATATATATATATATATATATATGGGTATGTTCTTTTACTAATTGTTGGAATAGTGACAGCCATTGAAAAGTAAAGAGAGGAAGGCTGAAAGGACGACACAAGTGTTTAAAAATTGAGTGGCTGATTATTTGTAGCTAAATGACATATAGGTCCTTATAAAAAACTTTATAAAAACATTGTAAATACCTTATAAAACACTTCTAAAAAACCTTGTAAAAGCGTTTAAAATATTTTTAAAAGGGTTTTCAGAGGTTTTTAAAAGTATTTACAATGTTTTTATAAGGTGGAAATCTTTTAAAAACCTTGTAAAAGCGTTTAAAAGATTTTAAAAGGTTTTTAAAAGGATTTAAAAAGGCTTTTAAAAAGATTTTAAAAGGTTTTTAAAAGGATTTTAAAAGGCTTTTAAAAAGATTTTAAAAGGTTTTGTATGTAGAAACCTTTTAAAAACCTTATAAAAACCGTATAAAAATCTTATAAAAACTTTGTAAATGCCTTATAAAAATCTTCTAAAAAACCGTTAAAAAATTCTTGTAAAAGCGTTTAAAAGGTTTATAAAAGAATTTACAAGGTTTTTATAAGGTAGAAATTTCAAAAAATTTGGCGGAAAAATACAATTTTATAATTTTGATGGGATTTCTTTTTTCTTCACGGGGAAAGTTTTCTAATTTGGCGGGAAAAATGAATTTTTGGCGGGAAATTTTTTTCGATTTTGGCAAATTTTTTTTTATTTTTTTTTTGGCGGAAATTTTTATTAATTTTGGTGACTGTACATTTTTGCTGTCAATCAATGAAAGAGTAATTTGGTCATTTTGTCCATAAAAAATGGTAGTTTTAAAAAGAAAAAAAGATACCTACCTACATGAAGTATGGGAGAATGCATGGTCACACATGCCAAGTATACTATTGTATAATCAACTACACGAAGTATATGTATTACATGACAACATGCATGAAATATATGATGTTATGCGGTTAAAATCATAAACATATAATCCAGTACACCGACGTTGACCAACAATAACAAAAAAAAAAAATTAATTTTTACAAAATTTAAAATTTAAAATAATAAATTATTATACTAAATCAATTATGGTTTTTCATGATTAAAAGACATATTTTATTTGAGTATGCAATACTTTACTTGGTATGTGTGACCATGTATTCATCAATACTTCATGTAGCTAGCCATCTTTTTTCCTTTTAAAAATGGTTAACATGGAGGGGTATCTTTAAAAAGGGGCATGTAATAAAGGGTATTTTTAAAAATGCCCCTTATTTTTAATATATATCTATTCTTTTTATTCCACTGATATATATACTTCTATCTACTATCTCTCTTCTATTTTCTATCCTCTCATATCATTGTATTTTAATTGTTACTATTATTAGTTAAATATTGAAAACATGTTAAAATATTTTATTCAAAAATTTTATTAGAGATATTATATTTACCTATGGTAAATAAATTTTTAAAAATAGATATATTTACAAAATCTATGAAAATGTATGATAATTATACTTTATGCTAAATATATACATTAATTATTAATACAAAACAAATTAATATATATAACTATACTAGTTTAATAAAATAATATAAAATTCGCACTGTAAATAGTTTTTTACCAATCAAACATTGTTTTGTACCGTTTATTTTACATTAACCGCACTTGTCCCGCAAATACAGTTGTCTCGCACGTACCGTAGTTCAACTTTACCGCACTATCAAATCGTTTATCCCGCAGAACCGTAACATCCGTGGACCGAATTTTGAGAATTTGGTGAGGGTGTCGATCGAAACTGGTGGTTGTGTCGATTGACACCTTAGTTGGTCGGGTGTTCGGTTCATTTCAGGAATCTCGGTTTGAGTTGGTTTGGTTTGGGGTCGTATATAAGGTGTGAAATCAACAATTTAGGTTTAGAAAAGTTGATTATCGCCTCCTTTGTTTGGAAAAAGAGAGAAAACGAATCCCAAAAGTTTATTGAGGGTTTCTCAAGGTTTTGCCTGAAGCTTTTTATCCCTGTTCTTGTGAGTTTGGCTTTGTGGTTGGAGATCTATGTCTGAGAACGTGGGAAGAGCTTGTAGAGGTGTGTTTCTAGTCGTGTGTTGGTCGAGTCTTCCTGATTGGCAAAGGTGAGACCATGTCATATCTAAGCTAAGATCTCTAATTTTGTGACTTTGTGTGTTGTGTGAATGTTTCATTTGAGTTCTTTGTAAGATTTCGTGGCTCATGTGGCTGGGTTTTGTTTCTGAGGATGCGCAGGTCGCATAGGAGGAGTTTGGAGGCGAGATTCGGAGTTCCTGGTCAGAGTTCCAAGTGGCCAGTGCCGACCGACACCCTTCTTCAGCAGCGGCTGACATTGTGAATGCTTTGTATATTGTCTGGTTTGGTTTTAGTTAAGAGATCTTATTGGTTGTGTGTATAACCCAGTAGATGGGAGGATTGCCTCACTAAGTATTTCTGGTAATACTTACGCCTCTATTTTGTGTTGTGGCACAAGTAAAGGCAAAGTTGGATCGTGGAATCAAGGCTATAAAGAGGAGGATGTTCTAGAGTCTCGGTTGATTGCTCTGTGTCTCTGATAGGATGCTAGAGTGGAACTTAGTTGTCTAGAACGGATGTTAGTTTGCTGGTTCTATGATTTGTTTTATGTTTTGGATTGTTGTTGCTATTGGTTTTATGTTATTTGTTTATTCGTTATTAGTTTATGAGAATTGTTTTATGTTATCCGTTGTTGTTTGATTGAGGTTAGGTTGCTAGTGAGTATGATATCACTAGTTATTAGGATTAAAAAAAACAGGTAAGGTTATTTCAACAACCAAATCCGCTGTTACAATTCGGACCCGTAATTATTTTTTAGTTGCTGGTTTTATTGAAGACTCTTCTGTCGCTGTATCACGCTTCCATTTTTTTCAGCCTCACTTTCATTTTTCCGATGTTGAAATGAGCCGACCCATTTTTTTTTTTAATATCGTGATTAAGTAGTGTTCATACTCACTAACAACCTAACAACATTCAATTCAAACAGCCGAAATAATAAACATTAAACAAATATCCAATAAATATTTACAAACCATAAACCAAACAATTAAATGTTTTAAGAAATACTTAGTAAAGCAAACCTCCCATCTACTAGGCTATACACACAATTAACAAAGATTTCAAAGCAACAAAAAACAATCATAACCGAAAAAGGAAGCAAACAAGACATGTCAGTCGTCTGCTGAAACATTGGTGTCGACCGACACCCACCTCCAGTGTCGACCAACACCCTCGTTGGTCCTTCGCGAAACATCATGAGTTGGTGTCGACCGACACCGTCCTGGTGTCGATCAACACCAATTCCCTAGCGTCAATTTCACCACGCCGTCATTGACCGAAACTCGGTTTCCAAAGCCACCAATCGTTCAGGGAACATCATAAAAGCCAAAAAAGGCCGTAGAAACCACGAAAAAAACACACAAACAAGCAAGGAATAAATCCGTCAAACCATAAAACACAAAAACAAATAAATCTCATGCTAAGATAAGCCATAGTCATGCACTCACCTTTGTTTGGATCCCTGTAACAACCTCCAAATGTCACCAAACGCTCAAATCTCCTTTCCAACGCTCAGAGCATACCAAAACAGGCACATAAATCTTCTCCTTCGCTCCGAGAACGATTTCTCAAGGGATTTTCTTTCTATATTCTCTCTGGAATAAAAAAAATGGCCAACCCAGGCTCTAGGGCGTCGACTTCAACCTTAAATATGAGCCTTAGGGTTTTTCTCGTCAAACCGTGCGAAACCAGAGAAATTAGAATTAACCCAAGCACCAACCGATTAGTGGTGTCGTCTGACACCCTTCCTTAGTGTCGATCGACACCCAAACCAAAAATTCGGTTGGTGGTGTTATAATTCTCCTCCACCAACATAGATTGGTCCTCAAATCTCGAGCAACCATCATCCAATGACTCCCATGCAACCGTTTCCAATGTCCGCACTTCCTCCAACCGATCTACGAAGGTTACCTCCAGATGATAAACTCACGTTTCACACATTATTTACTCTTGACTGTTGGACTTTCTTTACTTATAGGTCTTGACCTTGAGTTTTTATTGACTCTTCATCAGGCCTTAGACTGCATACCATAGTATTGGCTCCTCATCAGGCTTAAGCCCGCATGTCATAATATAAAGGAAGTCCAATATTTGTCTCTCAGGATGCCACCCCACAGCGTATCCCCGGATTGTTAGCAGAAGTAAATATACCAGTTTCACACTATGACGGTACTCAGAGAGCTAAAGTTCCCCAAATAGTCGTTCTGGACCAACCGTCCTTAGAGCAAACAATTCTGAATACGTCAGAATCCTATCTCTTAACCAGGTTTCCCTCCTCTGGCTCGCGTAAAACATCACAATATCCTAGCAACCACATATTCCCACACTAGAATACCTCATGACCACACAAAGGTTAACAAAATGCCACAAAGGCCGCCACTAAGACCAAACAAATGTCTAAACATACCGCCACAAAGGCCAAACAAATGTCTAAACAGACCGCCACCAAAGCCAAACAAATTTCACAATAGACCGCCACCACAGCAAAACTAACGTCCTAAAAGGACTGCCTCCCAGGCCACACATCCTGAAAGACCGCCACAAAGGCCAAACATCCCAAAGGACCGTCTAAACAGGCCACACATCCTGAAAGACCGCCTCAACAAGCCACACATCCTGAAAGACCACTTAAATAAACCACACATCCCGAAGGACCGCCTAAATAGGTAAAATTGGCTCATTATCCCGCTAAAAAGGCCACAAAATGTCTTAAAATATCATCACAATGTCCATACAATTGGCTCAAGAGTCCGCTACAAAGGCCACATAATGTCACGAAAGACTCCCATAAGGGCCACACAGTGACTCAAAAGTCCGCCACAAAGGCCCACAATCACTACAAATGGACAAATTCTAACTTGTATAAAACTTTCCATTTTTAGAAACTTTTCACTTTTAAAAACTTTTCACTTTTGGAAACCTTTCTCATGCCAAAGCAAGTCAAATCCAAAAACATCTCATCTTTAGCGGTGGGCATTCGGTTTTTAGGTTTGGTTTTGGTTTAGTTTTTTTGGTTTTATAAAATTTAAACCATTTAGTGACCGTATATAATCGGTTTAGTTACGGTTTAGTTTTTTTGGTTTACGATTTTTTTTGGTTTTACAAAGAATGAAACCATATAAAAAAACCATATGTATCACAGTTCGGTTTGGTTCTGATTTTTAACGGTTATTCCATGCTTTTAAGAAAATATATATATATATATATATATCTTATTATATAAACCTTGATGACAAAATTACTCATTAACAAGATCGTGACACATGTCAATTGTATCATTCAGATGTTGACACATGTCAATTCATTATTAAAATTTTAAAAAATAAAAATGTAAAAATTCAAAACCTAACCTAAAAAGGTTTAATATAATAGTAAATTGACACATGTCAATTCATTATTAAAATTTTTAAAATAAAAATGTAAAAATTCAAAACCTAACCTTTTTTTCCACAACCTTTCAAAACCTAACCTAAAAAGGTTTTATATAATAGTAAATAGATAAAATAAAACCTAATTTTATTTAAAATCTAATTATAAGATAAATTATATATATACCATAAAATTCAAAATTATAATATTGTTTACTTTTATATAAAGTTGAGTTTTGAAAGTTAGCCATCAACAAGATTTTGACATCTGTCAACTTATCAATCTCAGATTTTGACATGTGTAAAAGTTAATATTTAATAGGAGGAATTTGATTACAACAAAAATAAAAAATTTTGTTTTAAAAAACTATTAATAATGTAAAAGATAATTATAAAAAATTACAGAATTTATTAAAAATAAAAAGATTTTTTAAATAATTATAAGGAGATTATATATATATCTTATTATATAAACCTTTATGACAAAATTACTAATTAACAAGATCATGACATGTGTCATTTATCTCATTAAGATGTTGACATATGTCAATTCATTATTAACATTTTTAAAAAATAAAAATGTAAAAATTCAAAAACTAACCTAAAAAGTTTTTATAGAAAAGTAAATAGATAAAATAAAACTTATTTTTATTTAAAATCTAATTATAAGATAAATTATATATATATATATATATACCAAAAAACTCTAAATTATAATATTGTTTACTTATTTTAATTTTAAGTTGCTATCAGTGGCGGAGCTAGGAAATCAGTTTATCAGGGTCAAAAAAAAAAAATTTTAAGGGTCAATTATGTTGTTAAATTTTTTGAGGGGGGTCAATTGTAGTACTTTACTAGGGTCAATTTAGTTTTTTCCCTAAAAATTCAAACAATTTTATAAATTCACCAGTTGACCCACATGATCCTATAGTGGCTCCACCGTGGTTGCTATATTGCAAGAGAAAATTTACTTTTTATATAAGATAAAAAATGGTTGTGAAAATTATACAATTAGTTATTGTTTCTAAAATATGTAAATACTCACCTTTACATAAACACAAAGATTGTTGAAGTAAAAAAAGAAAATAGATCGTCTCATATTTTTTTCACCAATCAAATAATTTATTAAAAAGACTGCTATTGTAATATATATGATATGAGTATGTAAGATTAACGTATGCGTTTTTGTAACTATAAAAATGTTAAAGTGAAGAGAGACATATAATAGATTATTTAATGTGTTCATAAAGATAATTTGTTGGTAGTAGTTAAGACTAAAGAGTATATTTTAACAGTAAAATATATTTGTGTGTACAAATAAACTTTTACTGGTAATGTAGAGAGTATATTTGTAAATGGATATACATTAGTGTATTATAGCAAAAAAAAAAAAAAAAAACTATTTTCTATAACTAAAATTTTATCTCTTTACTTTTATACATTGTTTTTACTTATGAAAAGAATTAAATATATATTCTTTGTTAAATTTTTAATTTAATTTTAATACTTTTGAACTCATCTACAACTATTTTCTTTAACTACAAGTGTATCTATTTTTTTTGTTCAACCAAACAATAAATTAAAAGGAATTTCCTCGGTTAGTTTCCCAAGCAAGAGGGAAGGGGTTCACAAATGAAACTTTAAACATAAGAGAATGCAAAGCACGGGCAAGACAATCCGCCTTCGAATTTGACGCACACGGGATCCAAGAGAGGGAGAATAGTGGGAAAGACTCCAGCGAGTTAAACTCATCGAACAAGTTGGAGAAGGACGGCCAATATTCAGGGGACTGCATCATAGTGAGTAACTCAGCACGTATCTGCTCCATATCCCACAACAATGCTTCTAACTCTGAATTCAGGGGGGAGGGGATCCGTCTTAGACACTTGGCCCCCAACAACAAGGTTTGCACCTCACCAACGCAACACCACCATCCCAATTTTGAATGCACATTGGTTGCTTTCCAAGAACCATCAATCTGACAACAAGGTGAAGAAACCTGGACATCCGAGGACGGAGATGGAGCCGACATGACCGCCGTAAAAGATAGCGAGTCTTCCCAGGCTAACTTATTGCCCAAAGCCTGAGCAATTATATAATTCGTCTCGATCTCTAAACCTTAAATTTTATTATATTTATGGCATTCCAGATTGCCCATAAAAATCATGTTAATTAAAGAAGTTGATTAGGATTATCCTGTTGAGAGACATCCCTCTAGAAAACAAAATCTAAATTTGAGTATACCGACTCATATGGAAAACCCTCTGATGAGACGGAGGTAGAGATAAATCCCAAACTTCCCATGAGTGAGGGCATTAAAAAAATTGTGATTAATAGTCTCAACCGCAGAGTCGCACCTTTTATACCAGATATTTACATTGGACACGTCGGTGTATCTATTTACTTTTATAGATAGTTTTTACTTTATATTCTTTGTTAAATTTTATTTTATTTTATAAACTCTAAACCTGCACATCGGGCGGGTCCTAATCAAATATATATATATATATATATAAGTTGATATATAAATTAAAAAATAAGCTTAAAACTTAAACATAACTCAAAATAATATAATCCAATTTAGTTTTGTAAACCCAAATCTTGAATTTAAATTTTAATTTTAAAGAAAGTTAAAAGCAATTGAAAGAAAAAAAATAGAAAACCAAAAAACTATAAGCCCAATAAAGAAGAAATTAATGATACGGTTAAATAATATACATTTTTAAGGTGGAGAAATTAATTATATATAATATTATAATTATCCTAAATTTTTATAAAAAAACCATTTCGTTTTATGGTTTTTAACCAGACTAAACCTAAACCAAATACTTAATTAAAATGAAAATCAAACTGATTTTTAGACTTAACCATAACCAAACCAAACCTTTTATTTCGGTCGGTGTTTTGGATTACGGTTCTTTTATCCAACCCTACTAATCTTATTAACCATTAAATGTCATGATCGTTATAACTCCAACGAAAATACATAAGGAATATAAGATAAAACCGCATAAAGATGTAAAACAAACTGAAAACCATGGATAGACAAGTTCAAGCCACGACTAGCTTCTCAAACAACATCTTGAACTTTACCTTCATCCTCGCCTCTGGTTCCCAAGTCTGCTCCTCAACTCCATCATAGTCCTACATGACTCTCATCAAAGGAATCTTTTTCCACCAAAGTTCCTTGATCCTCCTCTCGAGAATCCTCACTGGTCTCACCTGTAAAGTCATGTTTGGCTGAAGATCTGCAGGAATCTTAGCTACCAACCTAGGCAACAGTCTAATGATCCAACTCTAGTAACCTAACATAAGCCATATATCAACAAATTGAGCCACACTAGAACATTCTCTTCTTCATTGTCTTTATTCTATGATCACATTTTGCATTTACCTGCACCGCAACATAAAAGATATACATAAGTATTTCCAAAACTACTTAGTGAGGCGATTCTCCCATATAATGGCCTATACACACAAGCAATAAGGATTTCAAAGCAACAAACAACAATCATAACCGAAACATGAAGCAAACAAAACATGTCAGCCGTCTGTTGAAGGACTGGTGTCGACCAACACCCTCTTTGGCCCTATGAAGGGTCTGGGGAGAAGTCAATTCTAGAGTTCATTACATTTCATTACTAATTTTTTTTATGTTTTTAATTTCTAAATATGCATCATTTTCATTTTAATAGTTTTATAGGCTATTAAAATACAAAAATAATATTATTATTCATAAATTTTAATTTATGTATGTCATGTGTATACAAATTTATGTATGTCATGTGTATAAGTAAATTTTTTTCTAGTAATTTTTTTATTTATTGTCAATTATTTATTTCTAAATAAGAAAAATTCAGTTCAAAAACCATAAAATTTATAACATCCAAAACTCTAGCTTATTTTTGTAAAATTATCTTAATTTATATTTTAAGAATTTAAATAATTATAAAATACAATTATAAACTAATAGTTATTAATTTACACTATAAAATTTCCATGGTCCTAACATGACTAATTTATAGAGCTTTTACTGTATTTGAAATATATCAATCCTTTGCAACACAAACTGAAATCCAAAAACAAATAAAGTGTCGACAAGGTTGCTTCATATTCGAAAAAACCATAATCAATCGTGATAAAAAGAAATCTCAGTAAACCTTTAAATAATGTTTTACAAACTAGATTTTAACCGGCGGGATAATTTTTTACAATTAAAAAAAATCTAAATTTTAAGTTACATTTTTTTTTGGCAAAGTTATATTTGTTTTTCTGTTAATATTTTTTGTTTTGTTTAATGTTTAAGGTTGCAGATCAATTGGTGGCAACTTGTACTGTGGGAAGGTTGTTAAAGGGTGAGGACCAGGGTTCGAGGAACGCCTGGTGCACCAATAACCTACTGTAGATTTGGATGAATAGTGTCATTTCCCCAGTGAGGGGTTAGGATCGATGCCCTGCAGGGCCAGCTTGGGGTCCATTTGGGCGGTTAGCAGCGAGGCTAGCGGGCTAGCAGTGAGGCTAGTGGGGTCCACGAGACGGGTTGTCACACTTTTGATAGACAAAAAAATGCATAAGAATCTCATATAACTTGATTAGTATCTATATGTATTATAGAGCTGAAACGTCTTTCTCTTTCTCCTTAGAGATAACATGTATCAAACAGTAAATCAAGTTAATCAATAGCTGTAAAAAATTAGCTAATAATATAAAAAATGATAATAAAAGAGAAATTAAAAAAGTCTATCAAAAGTTGTTTATAAGTGGGTGATTAAATTATATATATCTACTATGTCCTCTGATTGAGTCCTCGGCGGAAAGATGTGCTCTTCTTGTCTCTTATTTAGTTGTGACTTATGAGTATGTGTGCTAGTCATCCTCTTCATCCTTTCGCGTGGTCAATTCATTGGTTAGTTTTCTAGTTAGTCTTGACTAGATTTGAATCTAAGTTACCAGAGTTTTAGTGAAATAATTAATTTTTAAAGGGATTCACATAATCATATGTACAATTAAAATTAAACTTATGTAACGTTCCCTAAGACTGAGAGATGGAGGGAGTTATCAACAAATACTACAGTAAAACCTCTTTAAATTAATACTTCATAAATTAATAAACACTATAAATTAATAAATTTTGTTGGTCCCAAGTTGGGCTAGTGTAAAAAAATAGCAAAATTCGATAAGATAATTAAATAATATTTTTTTGAAATTTCTATGTAAATATGGTCTCAATAAATCATAAATTAATAATCGTATAAATTTACATATATATATATATATATATATATATATGTGCTGATATAATTAATAATATATGCTTTAAAATATTAAATTTTCTCTTAGCTCATATCTATAAAACAATTGATATGTTGTTTTTCAAACTATAATAAGTAAAATACTCTACAATCTGTCATAAAATAGCTAATTTTTTAAAGTTTTCAATTTCTAAATATGCCTCATTTTCATTATGATAGTTTTATAGACTATTAAAATACAAAATTGATATTATTAGTCATAATTTGTATTTAAGTATATTATTTGTATAACTAAATTTGTCTATAGTATTTTTAATTTATTGTCAATTCTAAAACAATAAAATTTATAATATTGGAAAGTTCAACCTTATTTTGGTGAAATTTTCCGAATTTATAATTTAAAATTTTTAAACAATTAAAAATATATCTATAAAATAATAATTATTAATTTACACTATAAAATAATAATTATTAATTTATAGATAAATTAATATCATTATAAATTAATAAAATGTCATAGTCCCAACATTATTAATTTATAGAGGTTTTACTGTATTTGGAAAAACGAATATATTAACAAAACAATTAGCATATAATGCATATTAGTTAACGAAAATATAGACATGGGGATACCAACGGTGGCTACTCATGAGTAGAAACTGAAAACTTAATTTTATTGATATGATAAGCAAAATAATATACAATAGGATGAAAACATACACATTGAATACAATTCAATGGTTAGTGATGAGTAGAACTCATATCTTAATTCAGAGTGACTAATTTACAACTAAAAATAAACATCAAAAGCTAGAGAAGAAATAAAGAAAATATAAAACAGTTTCCATCGATTTACATAAAGTTTCTTTGCTGGTTGTAACTATGTTTGGAGCACTCATTTAGCTAGTAAGGGGTTATTTATAGTGTTTGAAGTTGATAGATTAGGTGTGCTATGGAATTGAGAATAAATTGGTGAGCAAGGAAAAAAATCTCTAAAAATATGATTTAGGTAATGAATATTCCAATAATCTTGTATGTATAGTTATTTAGTTTCTATTAGATTTCATCTATATTTATTAGTAGAGACTAGTAGAGATATTTTAGAAAATTTAAATGATTTCTCTATTTTTAAGATATATTATTAGAGTAATCGATTATGTTTTGCCGAAAATTAGGTTTGGAGGTGGAGATAATTTTGGAACATTATATTGAAGTCAAGATTTCTGGATGGATTAGAGGATATTTACCCGATTTACATACCTTATTTTTGCTTGCTTCAATTTTATTTTTCAATCTTTTTTAAAAAAATGTTTAAATGATAATTGCATTGTTTATTAATACCTTCAAACTCCAAGACTTATTTGACAAAGTTGCTGTAAAAATGTTAATATAGATTCCAAAAATAGGTGAAAAAAACATACTAAAAGTTCAGTAGCCCTTTTCGGCTCTCGTTTTATATAAAAGGGTCAATTTTTTCAAAAAAAATACCTTCAATATATATGTAAGTTTAACAGATTTTTTCACAAAAAAAAGCCTTATTTTAGGCCCGTGATACTAGGGTTTTTGTGTGTCTATCCTAGCAGGTTCAATTAACCTTATGCAGATGTAATACTTAAGGTGTCAATCCAGTTGGGAAACTTTACTAACAATTGAGATGCAATCAAGAAATCACAAGTCAAGCCAATTCAAAGTGTGGTTTTATCTTTAACAATCCTAGAATGATCAGAATGCAAAACGAAAATGAGTTCTAGAAGACGAGAATGCATGACAAGAAGCGAATATGAATTAAAATAGAGACGAGTCTAAGCATGAACTAATCAGAAAGAACCGAAACAATCGCAGGAATTTAATAAAAATCAGAAAGATAGAAGTCCTAAGGATGGGAGTAATTGATGTCAGTGGAGTGTCTTAGTCTACAGAGTATTTAACATGTCACAAGCAAACTATCCCTAAACAATGAACATCACGACTTAGCTAATCCAATCTCTTGACAGAAGCTACTCAGACTCAACCACTTCCAAACCTAGCTCTCGCTAGAGAAACATGATCAAGCAGGCATGACAAACAAGTTCATTCACGTCAACAAACATCCTAGACAACTAATCTCTTAGGCTAGGAAAGTAAGTCTCTAGCACTAGTTGGTCAGATATTTCATCAAACACCTTTTGGGTGTGGAAATGTCTAAGACCTAGTTCCAATTGATCAGAGAGAAACTAGTATTTTTAAATCTAGTCCAGAAGGGAATCATACAAATCAAGCTTAAACACCCTACATCCTAAAATTCTCCACCTAATCTATCCCATCCTCAAGAACTCTAACACTACTCGGATCTAGAAATCATCATCAACGATACAAACTCAGAAAACATTGAATCAAGCATCATTAAATAGATAAAATGGGAAGAACAACTTTGTAGAAGAAATCAAATGCAAAAACTGAATAAACTAAAAAATGTCGGATTACAAAGTTTGAGAACGTTTTCGGTGGCTAGGTTAAACCTTAAGGAAAAACAAAAACGAGATAAAAGATAAGATGTCTCAGCAAAGACTTAACAAAATGTATATATACAGTATAACCTCTATAAACTAATACTCTTTAAATTAATACTCGTTATAAATTAATAAATTCTTCCGATCCCGAGTTGGGCCGGTGTAAAAAATGACATATTTCGATAAAATAATAAAATAATAATTTTTTTGAAAACTCAGTGTAAAAATATGGTCCCATTAATATCATAAATTAATAATCAAGTAAACTAATATATATATGTATATATATTATATATATATATATATCTAAGAAAATCTAGTGAAATATATGATTTTATTGTTGTTTGCTTATTATTGAATTTGTATTTTGTTGGAGCTTATCTATAATATTTCTGACTGCATCAAAACTTCTGGTGTTGTCTTCTCAAATCGCATCTAGAAATTATAGAAATTTTTATACGCGATAATTGATTCCTTACGTATAACTTGTTATTAATGTACTAAAATATTTTTTTCAATTAATCATCACCATGAAAGATAATAGCACTGATTTTTTCTTAACTATGAACTTATACATGTATCATTTTTACGTGGATAATCTAGTAAACTATTGGCATCCATTTTATTATGATAGCAAAAATTATTAATCAAATCATAAAGTTCATGAATCGTCACTTCATAAATTAATATTTTATTAATTTATCGATAAATTAATAATGATTAATTTATCGATAAATTAAAACCTCTATAAATTAATAAAATTTTATTGTCCCGACCTTATTAATTTATAGAGGTTTTACTGTAGTAGTCCAACATGGAAAGCCCTAAAACATAAAACGACAATGTAAAGAGTCAGTTTGGGAATCTCCTGAAGCGTGTGAGACGGAGCGTCTTCCTTCCTGACATGTGCGATCGAGTCAGTGTGCGTCGAGTGGAATTCAATCTCATTGTGGCTCGATTGGTGCCTCGATTGGTGAGTTCGGACAGTGGCTCGTTTGGTGAGTTCGACTGGCGCTCGATTGGTGAGTTCGTCTGGTGCTCGATTGGTGAGTTCGGACAGTGGCTCGATTGGTGAGTTCGACTGGCGCTCGATTGGTGAGTTCGGACAGTGGCTCGATTGGTGAGTTCGAGTGGTGCGTTTCCGACGTCTCCTAGGTACCTGAAATACTCCGAGATGCACAATGTATGCAAGGATGATACAAGAACTAGCTAAACATGCAAAGTGTATAAAAAAAGACTGAAAACAATGCAAAACAATGAGTTAAGAGAACAAAATTAATAACAAATACATGATGAAAGAGTATAAAATTTATACATATCAGCCCGAGTCCCTTGTTTCAGTTGTTTTACCTTTGGGCTGGACCTGGCAAGACGTGACAGATCCGGGAAAAGCAAGGAGAAAATCTTCGCAAACAGAGGTGCTAGTGATGTAAATAAAGCACTGGAGGGTGAAAGAGAGACTATTTTAAAATTGGACGAAAATTGAATATGTCTCCTCTAATTAATGAAACCAAAGATTTTTCATTTTTCGTTTTTTCTTTATGTAATTGGAAGTTTAAATTTCAGGTGGACTGTTTAATTATTTTCACTCTGAATTTATTAAATAGTTTTAATTTCATGTTTGGTACTCCCTCTGTTCCAAATTGTAAAAGCTTTTAGCCTTTTTATTTTGTTCTATTTTATAGGATATTTTTTCAGATTTATGTGCATCATTTATGTTTACTTAGTATGTTATGGCTATTTTGTATTTTACAGTTTTTTTTTTCTATTGATTATTTTTTTTTTTGAAAAAATCTTTAATTATATATTTTAGGTAAAAATAACAAAATATTTATAATTTCTTAAACCTTAAACGATGAAGTATAATTTTGAAAACTTTACAATGATCTTTATAATTTTATACATTGAAACTCAAAAACTAAATATAATGATGTGCATATTCAAAATAGAATATTTCATCACATCCATCCCCAATCACTACTTATTTTTTTTTGAATTACTAAGAGATTCCGGACCCTAGTCCCATACGTCCTCTCAGATCAAAGACCAGAGCATTTTATATGGTCTCCTCCCAAGTATCGTCCCTAAAACTGGCGACCTCTAAACTTTAAGCGAACACAAAGCAAGAAGTTGTGTGTCTCGCGAAACTCCGATACTTTATAGACTTATATGTTTTTCATCTTTTCATAAACAGCTTTGTCTTTTACTAATGCCCAAGATGCAACAACAAGAATAACACTTGTAAGTTGTTGTGACGAATCCAAAGTATGTTTAAAGAACAAAAGTTTTAATCAACCTGAATCTTTAGCTCCCATGACTCCTAGTATTGAAGAGATTAAGGGGGTGTTATGGATTAAGGAATTTAATGGATTTTAATTAACGCAGGACATTAGTGGATTTAAAAGTCTAATGTATTTGTATGGATTTTATAATGCATACAAGGTGGATTTGAAAGTCATTGATAATGTATTTTTGGTGATTGTTATGGATTTTTTTTAAAGTTGTTTAACTAGAAAAAAAGAAAAAATTATCTATAAACTGTGTTATATACCAAAAACATATTAAATTAACAACACCGAGACTTTTACACAGGTAATGAAAAACTTCAATTAAACCGTATTTGTCTCAATAGACATAGGATTTGTGGAGGAATAAACAGACATTGAACCCAGAAAAAAAAAAGTGTGATTATACCATGAACCCAGAAAAAAAAAGTTACAGATCATGAACCCAGAAAAAAAAATGTTAAAGAACACAAAAAAACTTTCAAAAATAACACAGATCTGATGAGTAAGTGTGATTATGTAAAAGTATTGAGAAAAAAAATCAAACAATAATATGTTAAAGGCTAGAGATCCATCTAGAGAGAGGGAGGGAGGGAGGGAAAAAAAAAATGCTTGAGAAAAGTGTGTTATTGTGTTTGTTCATGTTTTAGAATCAAAGTACGTAAAAATCCAAAATCACACAAAATCCAAAAGATGTTGGATAACGCTAGATTTTAATGGATTTTTTAAAATACACAATTGAATAACACCTGGTTTCTAACTACATCAAAATCCTTTAAAAACCACAATCCAATAACACTCCCATCTGAATTATTCGGAGATACATCTCTATAACTTGTTTCATATTATCATTGCCCTCGCTCCTCTTCCAAGACCAACATCATTATGTCTTTGTACTTGTTATTTTTTTTTTTTAATTTATAAACTTAAGTAGAAAATAAAATAATATTTTTGAAATGTTAAATGAAAATAGGGTTTTGTGCATTAAAAACTCTATTAAAATACTTATCAGATAAAATTTAAAAATCATTTCTTTGGCTATCTCTCTCCCAGACACGATTATCGAGGAAAGCTTTCAAATCAACCCTTCCGACGCCGGTGAGTCCCCTGCTCGCCGGCGTCGGGATTCATCCATTTATCTCCCTGTCCAATTCATAGTTCTTCTTTCTAGTGTAGCCTTGTTCAAATCTTTCCTTTGCTTTTTTCCCTTTTTTAACCCTTTTCAAACACTAATAAACTTCTCCTCCCATCTTAACCAAGACCGTCGTATGCTCCCGTCGATCGCTAACTCATCGGAGAGATTCTCTTCGCAATTCTCGGGAAGCCAGTACTCTCACCCTGCACTATGGTAATTTACTATGAAGCTAGGATTTTCCGAGTGGACCTAGCTTCTATCGTCGAATCAAACCAAGGCCACCAACTGTTCCCGCCGGCCTTTTACTCACCGGAGTTGCTTCTTGCCTCGCAAACATCTTTGCAAATTTCGGATCGCCTCAGTCACCTCCCATCTTGGCACTCGATTCAGGAACTAGGATTTTCCCCAGTGGACCTAGTTACAAACGACGACTCCTGTCACGGCCACTACATGCTCCCACCGATCGATCACCCATCGGAGAACCTCGCTGCACCGCAGATCTCTCCGGCAGTCGCGGATGGCCGACAGACAAACCTCCCTATGCGACGCTCTCTTGGAAACCTAGGGTTTTCCCTAGTGGACCTAGACTTCAAGATAGGCCCATTAGTGCAAAAACGAATTCAATCCATCTACTATTTTGAGGTTAGTCAATTTAGCAAACACAGGCCCATTCTTTCATCGTACATGGACTATCACTGCAACGTCCTGTCTCGTTTCCCTCTACTCAATGGTCGAAGACTCCATTGGAGAAAAGTAACAACATTTTTGTTTTGGTTGTTCATATCTCTTGCTCAGAACCTGGCCTTAGCTGATGTTAGGGACTTGTGAGTTGATTTTAAAAGTATATGGTTATATGGTCTTTGCTCCTTGAACTGCTCTAGCAAAAGTGGTATCTCTGATCTTGAACGTCCTTTGTTCATTGCCGAACACCATTTAAGCTGGGTACCTGATGAATTCAAGCATCACCTCCCAACCATCTTCATCACACTGATCCAGTACCAAACAGTTTTTATTGCAACTTTGCGAAGTGATCCAACCCTTATGCTTTGGGTGTCAGAGCAACCCCTAACCGACT
The DNA here is from genome assembly GCA_024034495.1 of Camelina laxa. Lineage (NCBI taxonomy): Eukaryota > Viridiplantae > Streptophyta > Magnoliopsida > Brassicales > Brassicaceae > Camelina > Camelina laxa. The sequence goes on from CM043884.1 coordinate 13,364,625, forward strand.
ACATCAACATAGTCCTCAGCTTCTCAGCTGTCCTGCTACTGTAGGTTCCTATCATCCCGGTGGACATCGATGCATTGATGCTCTTGTTAACGTCACAGTATCAGATGACTGTGACCATTCAACTGTCCCTTGAAGTTTTCGAGGATAGTTTCTCGATGTACCATGATCTCACATGTACCAATAGGTGCCCATGCCTATGGCTCATAGCTCTCTTGGATTCTACAATCAATGATCTCCTTTTATCACTCCTTTTATCACCTGTTGGCATTGGAAAATGCCCTTTATGTAATGTTTCAAACTTTGTTTATTTCCTTTTCTCTGTACTTGTAATGGTTCCATATATTGAATGAACGAAGGCACAAGGTTTTGACCAAAAAAACAAAAAAACACGTATCAGATTTTGGTTATTCTGCACTATTAGTTATTAGATATACAATAATTTAAATAACGTACTATGTAATAAATAAATAAAAAATGAAAATAATTGATTTTATTCCTCTTATTTTAAAATTATTATTTGTTTGGATCTCAGCAACTTTTGAATAATGTTTAGATCAGAGGATAGTGTATCCCATTTTTTTAATACATATACAATAATATTTGACACCCGAAGATGCTTTCGATTACATCGATTGTCTAAGAATTGGACTTGTGTGATTATTATATACAAATTAAACAACCTCGTACCTCTGGAGCGGGACGTTTTCCTAACAAGTAGAACCACTGAGTTGAGGTAAATCAAGAGCTCGAAAGCAGATATGAATCTAAGCTCCAAGCTCAAGGATTTGGAGGACTTGACGTCGAACGCGAAGCAAATACAAGATGATCGAATTGTTGGATATGGGCTTTGCCCCCAACATTTACATAAGCCCAAACAGAAAATTTTAGGAGGTTTTAGTTTTGGATCTGGCCCATCAGGCCACAGGGGTAAAATCGTCATTTTACAGAGGGACAGAAGAAACCCTAGGTCAATGGCCACTATAAATACCTGATGTCATTGTCACGTCAGAGGAGGGACTTTTTTTGAGGTAATTAGAGAGAAAGAACAATTATTTTCGTATTAACTGCGCTTAGCTCCTTAATTGTCATTTTCTATAAACCTTTATGAAATTCTACGTTAAATAAAAGGACCAGATCCGATTCATCCCACTTATATTCTTATTATTTATATTGTCGATTTCATACATCAACACTAATGGAAGGGATACTCAGAGTTAACGCGAACACAGAGTATCTTGGACGCTTTCTCCATGGGAGCTCTGATAAAGAGCTTTTCAAGAAGAACGTACCAGTGGTCAGCTATGAAGATATTAAGCCTTACATCCAACGTGTTGCGAATGGAGAACCCTCCAATGTGATTTCGGGCGAACCCATTACTCATTTCTTCTTAAGGTATACAAAAATAATAATTTATTATGGCCATTTAGTTTTGAAATAGAATTTAGATATAGATTTTGGTTTTTGAATTTTATAAAAATAAAAGACATAATAAGAATGTCATGTAAGACATTTTTCTTTGGAAAAGTGAAAAGCTTAAATAAGATAGTTTTTAGATTATCAGTGAAAATTTATAAAAACCAGATTTTCTATATTTTTTTTTAAACAATTTTTACAAAATCTTGCAACGATAAAAGAAAGAGAGGTCTTCAAGATCCTTACCTTCCGAATTGTTATCTGTAAACTTTTATCCTCCTGTTTGGGCAAACAATCTTGGAATTCTCTTTTAATTAATTATTAATGTTTGGTTGGAAAAAAAAAAAAAAAAAAAAAAAAAAAAGAGAGATTTTCAGAAACAAAAACCAACAAACATTACAAATACTAGTAAGCATCCAATGGACAACTAGTTATTACGGTTAAAAGATTATCACCTTTGTGACCTTATTGGTGTGTTATCTGTGAAGCTCTGGAACTACGGGAGAAAAACAAAAGATCTTCCCTGCGAACAATAAGTACTTCGAGAAGAGGAGTTTCAGAGAAGAACTACGCTTGTCCATTTTATCAAAGTAACTAACTAGCACGTCATACTGTATATTTCATTCTTTTTAAGTGTATTTTGTAGCTTTCATCACCAAGAATCCAATTCTTCATTTCTGGTTTGCAGGCATATCAATGGGATCGTGGAAGGAAAAGTGATGGCGTTTGTCAACGCTATGCCGTCATCCAGAACTCAATCTGGTCTACTTGTTGCTCCAGTGAGTACGTGCTTCGTTTTGAGTGATTATTTCAAGAACCGGTCACCCAAATGTTTTACCAGCCCTGACAAAGTCATATTATGTGTGGACAACAAACAAAGTACGTACTGTCATCTTCTTTGTGCTCTTGTCCAGAGAGAGGATGTTGTGAGTGTGTTTTCTCCTTATGCTTATCCGTTAGTTCAAGCAATCAAATTTCTTGAAACTCACTGGAAAGAATTGTGTAGTAATATCCGATACGGTCATGTTAGCGAGTGGATCGCCGACCTTGGTTGTAGAGACTCCGTCTCTAACATCCTTAAAGTGTAAGACTTTGAACTCTCAAAGTGTTTAGGATCGGACAACAACAGATTTTACTCTGTTTTTTGTCTCTCTCTCTGTTTTTGTTTTACACTCAAAGTATTTTACTCTTTTTGTAACACTCGATTATTGTAAACGAAAAACCACACACTTTTATTAGATATATAAACTGTATTTATAGGTTTACATGACACACTTTGACAAAAGGACACGTCTCTAGGAGACAACCCAATGTGGAGACACACATATACATGTGTAACTGTTTTGCAGTTATCGACTCTATTCGTATCTCTTCGGTGTGTGATACGAATAGTTTATACATAACACAAATCAATTACTTAACTATATAATATACGACTCTTCTAAAATAATAACATGAAGACTTGATCACATTCAACACTCCTCCTTGATCATGGCTTCATCGTTACGCCTAGCTCTTTTCGTAGAACCTCGAACCTTGACTTGTTTAAAGGTTTCGTCAATATGTCTGCTATTTGTAACTCTCCTGGACAGTACTCAAGCTTGATCAACCCATTCTGTTCAGCCTCTCGTACAAAATGATATTTGATGTCGATATGCTTGGTCCTACGATGTTGAACAGGATTCTTCCCGATTGCAATTGCTGATTTGTTATCACAGAAGATCCTTACACTCTTCTCTTTCTTGAAACCAATCTCATTCACTAACCTCTGTAACCATATTGCTTGGTTTGTTGCTGAGCAAACAGCAATGTATTCCGCTTCGGCCGTTGATTGAGCCACCGTCTTCTGCTTGCTAGAATTCCAACAAAATGCACCTGATCCGATCGTAAATACATAGCCACTTGTGCTCTTTTTGTCCTCAACTGATCCGCCCCAATCACTATCAGAAAATCCAACCAACTCTGGTTCTTCTACTTGCTTGAATTGAACCCCGTACGTCAATGTACCCTTGATGTATCTAAGAACCCGTTTGGCTTCTTGAAGATGTTGCTTTAGTGGAGATGTCATGTAGCGAGACAAATAAGAACTCGCATACATGATGTCTGGTCTAGAAGCACAAAGATACAACATGCCTCCAATCATGCTTCTATACTTCGTAACGTCTTCAAGCTTTTCATTCAAGACCTCTTCTGTCTTGCCGTGAGGAGTCAATGGCGTTGACAAGCTTTTGCAATCTTGCATCCCAAATTTCTTCAAAAGCTTCTTTGCATACTTCTCTTGTGAGAGAAATATACCTTCTTCATTTTGTATCACTTCCATACCAAGGAAGTAATTTAGTTCGCCTAAGTCCGTCATCTCAAACTCATTCTTCATCTCCTCTTTAAATTGTTCAATCTTCTTCTTGTTGCTTCCCGTGACTATGATGTCATCAACATATAAGCTGACCACCAGTATTTCCTCCCATGTCTTCTTTACATAGAGTGCTGCATCATTGATACTTCTCTCAAAACCATTCTTGAGAAAGTAACCATCAATGCGCCCATACCATGCTCTAGGTGCTTGCTTTAAGCCATAGAGTGCCTTGTAGAGTTTAAGAACTTTTCCTTCCTCCCCTTCTTCTACAAATCCTGGTGGTTGTTCTACATAAATCTCTTCTTCCAAGTTTCCATTTAGAAACGCTGACTTCACGTCCATTTGAAAGATTTTCCATTTGTGTTGAGCTGCAATCGTCATTACGGTTCTTATCGTATCGTATCTTGACACGGGTGCAAAGGTTTCAAGATAATCCACACCATATTCTTGTGTGAATCCTCTAGCCACCAATCTCGCCTTGTGTTTGATTGCTTCTCCACTTGCATTAGTCTTCAAACGAAAGATCCATTTGACACTAATCACATTTTTATCTCTTGGTCTCTCCACAACTTGCCACGTCTTGTTCTTTTCTATCATCCTCAACTCTTCTCTCATGGCTTCTATCCACTTCACGTCATTCATTGCTTCCTCCAAAGCCTGAGGTTCTTCAGCCATCATAAGACACATTTCGTGTATATGAGCCATCTCTTCAACTTTGTCTGTTTGTTCCATCAAATCGTTGATCGATTTGAATCCTCTTGGACCAACAGAGTTTTCTCCTTCTTCAACCGTGTTTTGGACTCCTCCTTTTGAGATTTGCAGCCGATTGAATGCATCACTTACTTGTTCTACTTGAGCGTTTATATCGTTGTTTGCTCCTTGATCTCCTTGTTCCCTTGAAGACTGGATTTTGAATTGTGACATAATTGATTTCTCTACTTCCTTCTTCTCCCAATTCCATGTCTTCTCTTCATCAAATGTCACGTCTCTTGAAACTTCGATCTTCTCTTCACTTAATAAGAACACTCTGTATCCTTTTGATTCATTGCTATAACCAACAAATATCCCTTGCCTGGCTTTAGCGTCAAGTTTTCTTCTTTTCTCATTTGGCACATGTACGTAACATACACACCCAAATATCTTCAAGTGACTAACACTTGGTTTCTTCCCACTCCATACTTGTAATGGAGTCACACCTTTCTCCAATGGCTTCGATGGTAATCTATTTAGCAAATAAGTTGATGTTGCAATAGCTTCAGCCCAAAACTTATTTGATAAACTCCTCTCTGTTAGCATCGATCTAGCCATTTCCACAAGCGTACGGTTCCGTCTCTCCGCAACACCGTTTTGTTGTGGAGTGTAGGGTGTTGTTACTTCATGATGTATGCCACTCTCTTGACATAGCTTGATGAATTCTTTTGAAAAAAACTCACCACCTCCATCTGTTCTAAGCCTCTTGATCCGGGTCTCCGATTGATTTTCCACATAAGGCTTGAATATCTTGAATTTTGAGAACACTTCACTTTTGCTCTTCAGAAAATACACCCATGTCATCCTCGAGTAATCATCAATAAATGTTAGAAAGTACTTACTTCCATTTATTGATTCGGTTTGCATTGGACCACAAACGTCCGAGTGTATGAGCTCTAATACGTTGCTTGTATTGTTTTTAGAACTCCTTGGAAAACTCCTCCTTGATTGTTTTCCCATCTCACAAGACTCACATACACCTTTTATTACTTCGAACTTTGGAAGATCTTCTACAGTCTTTAGCTTTTGCATTGTCTCCATCTTGTCAAAGTTGACATGACCAAAACGCTTATGCCAAAGATTTGTCTTTTCTTCTTTCTCTTCGAATGCAACATAAGCATCTTCACTTGAATTTTTCCAACGTACGGGAAAACTCTTATCTTCCATCTTAATATCCAAGATCTTTCTCCTCTTTGGATCTTGAATCATGCATTTATTATCTTCAAAGATAACCCGATATCCATTAGATATCATTTGCGAGACACTTAGCAAATTTCTTGCTAGTTCTGGTACAAGAAGTACATCTTTGATGACATGGACTCCCTTGTTCGTAGAGACTCGTATATCTCCTTTGCCTTCAGACTCAATTTTCTCACCATTTCCAATCCTTATGGTGACTCTCTTGTTACGATCCAAGGTACTAAAGTATCTTGCATCTTTAGACATGTGATTGGTACATCCACTATCCACCAACCATGTGTCTTCACAAATTGTTGAAGCTTCTTCTTCTTCAACGGCACTAAAGAGCATATGACATTCATCTCCAATGTCATCTTCTATCTCTTCAAGACTTAGGTCTGCTCTTTCACTTCGTCTAAGTCTGCAATCTTTCGCTATGTGCCCCGGTTTATCACACACAGCATTTTCTGTCACCGGTCGCTCTCTTTTGCTGAACAGGTCTGTTCTTCTTTCTCCAACAGTCTACCTCACTGTGACTGTTTATTTTACACACGCCACACCACTTCTTGGTCTTCTCATGACGTTTGTTTTGCTTGTTTCCTTTTCTCGAACCAAGCTTTTCTCCATAAAACGCACCCTCATTGATACGCTCTTCTCGGAGACTTAAGCGCTTCTCATGCGCTTTCAAAGTACCTATCATCTCTGTAATAGAGAGAGTTGATAGATCCTTTGTTTGTTCATGCACAGCAACAATGCTATCGAACTTTTGCGGCAAGGAGATAAGAACCTTTTGAACCAATTGGTAATCGGTCTTGTCTTCACCGTGAACTCTCAGTTGATTACTCATGTTAATCAACTTAGTTGTGAAATCATTAATGGTTTCACCTTCCTCCATCATTAGATTCTCGTATTCTCTTCTCAAAGTCTGAAGATTAATCATTCGTACTTGTGAACTTCCTTGGAACTCCATTTCCAAAGCGTTCCAAGCTTCTCTTGCGTTTGATGCGGGAGCGATTCTTGGAAATATTGAATTTGAAACTGCACTTTGAAGGATCTGAAGAGCCATCATATCCTTCATCACTTGATCTTCTCTCTCTTTGATTAACGCCGGTGAGTTTTCAGGAGACGAACTCACAGTAACTCCATTTTCGATGACATACCACAACTTATGTGTCTTCAAGATGGTGATCATCTTGATTTTCCAAAAGCCGTACGATTCACCATCGAATATTGGAATAACTTGTTGCATTGTTGTCTCCATGGCTCTGATACCATGTAAGACTTTGAACTCTCAAAGTGTTTAGGATCGGACAACAACAGATTTTACTCTGTTTTTTGTCTCTCTCTCTCTGTTTTTGTTTTACACTCAAAGTATTTTACTCTTTTTGTAACACTCGATTATTGTAAACGAAAAACCACACACTTTTATTAGATATATAAACTGTATTTATAGGTTTACATGACACACTTTGACAAAAGGACACGTCTCTAGGAGACAACCCAATGTGGAGACACACACATACATGTGTAATTGTTTTGCAGTTATCGACTCTATTCGTATCTCTTCGGTGTGTGATACGAATAGTTTATACATAACACAAATCAATTACTTAACTATATAATATACGACTCTTCTAAAATAATAACATGAAGACTTGATCACATTCAACATAAAGGACCTAATCCCAAAATGGCTGATCTGATCGAACAAGAATGTAGTCAGGAAACATGGGAAGGTTTGATCACGCGGCTATGGCCCAACGTCAAATTTGTTCAAAGCGTTATAACAGGACAGATGAGTCAATACATTCCAATATTGGAGTTCTACTCCAACAAACTGCCTCTCATCTCCATGACTTATGGGTCGTCTGAAACATTTCTTGGGATAAATGTGAATCCTCTCTGCAAACTACAAGATCTATCATACACCTTTGTGCCTAACATGTCATACTTCGAGTTTCAAGATGCAAGAGACCATAATGAGATAGTTGATCTTGTGAATGTCAAGTTAGGGTGCGTCTATGAGCCCTTGGTCACAAATCATTTCGGTGAGTTATATATACATACATATATATTATATACCAGCTATACATAATCAGAACTAACTACTTTTATTGTTACTAGGCTTATACAGATATAGACTGGGAGATATTCTACAGGTCACAGGATTTTACAATAGCGCACCTCAATTCAGATTCGTATGTAGAAAAAAATGTGGTTCTAAGCGTCCATGTGGAGGCAACAACTGAACAAGATCTTTTAAAGGCGTTGAATCAGGCGAGAACCGTTCTTGAGTCTTCATGTTTAATACTGATGGGGTTCACTTGCTATTCTGATATCTCCACTAGCCCAGGTCACTATGTTCTTTACTGGGAGCTTAAAGCCAAAAAATTAAATGGCATTGTTAAGCTTGATAACAAGGTAATGGTGGAATGTTGTTGTGTAGTGGAAGAATCACTTGACGCTATTTATAGAAAAATAAGGAGTGAGTTAGGTTCAATCGGAGCTCTGGAGATAAGGGTGGTGCAACAAGGAACGTTTAATTGTCTCGTAGAACATTACGTCTCCAAGGGTGCTTCTTCAATTCAGTACAAGACACCTCTATGCATAAAGTCTCCTGAAGTTTTAGCAATTCTTGAAGAGAAAGTTCTTGCTCGGTTCTTTAGTGACAAACTCCCTCCTCTTTGATCAATAGAGTCAAGAAACCAAACTCTATCTATGTTAAGTCTTTTCTTTAGTTTGCTTAATTGTTTCGTGCATAATAAGAAGAATCCATTGCTCTGAAATGTAGGAGCATGAACTTTAATAGCTTTCAGTTTAACTTAGTTGTTTCCGTCACTGCAGGAACCGAAGAGTTCCAATCTCCACTATAAAAACAGAAAACCAAAATAATAAAGAGAGAATAGCACTTACACTCATTTTGTTGAAAGTCTTTACATCCACACCTACTTTACCTTTTTACTATTTTTTTGTGTATGTTTTGCAAAGTTTGTAACAATTTTGAGACAATTTTGCCCTTATATCTTTTTGTTGGACAATAATGAGTTTTTTTTGTTGATGGTCCCCCTTTCTCTCCTTTTTTCTTTTTTAATCTTTATTATCATTTGTGTAGTTGTTATTAATAAATTATATATATATATATGTACAAAAGATTACAAATTATTTTTTCTATATTTTAAGATATATTTTGTCTACTTTATATGAATAAGTTATATGTTATCTATTTTTATTTGAACATTTAGAGTTATACTTTAGTGTTTAGGGTTTTATAATTTAGGATTTAGATTTTAGGAGTTATGTGAATTCAATGTTAATATTTTGGGTTTATGGTTTAGGAGGTAGGGTTTAAGGCTTAGATTTAGGGGTTACGATACAACGACAACATCAAATCCATATATTCATGGTTATGTGGATACCAATAGAATTTGTGGGTTCTAGAGATTTAGGATTCATGATACAACGACAACATCAAATCCATATATTCATGATCATATGAATACCAATAAAATTTGTAGGTTATAGAGATTTAAGATTTATGATATAACGATATCATCATATCCATATGTTCGTAGTCATGTGGATACCAATAGAATTTGTGGGTTCTACAGATTTAGGGTTTAGGATACAACAACAACATCAAATCCATATGTTCATGGTCATGTGGATACCAATCGGGTTCTAAAGATTTATGGTTTAAGATACAACAACAACATCAAATCCATATTTTCTTGGTTATGTGGACACCAATAGAATTTGTGGATATTAATAACATATCAAAATTTTTAAAACTTATCAAAATGGATAACAACTTATGAATGTAATATTTTGTTAATCCATTATGCATGTAATTTAAGTTTAAAGTATGTGGAAAAACAAGTCTATTTCATATTGAAAATTTAGTCAAATAATTTTATTAATTTATTAATTATTTAATTAATTTAGTTTGGACGTAGAAATTATTGATTTGACTATGAAAACCAATGGATATATATGATCAATGTGTTCAAGTTAAAAGGAAATTATTGGGCTATGGACTCGGGGCTGCAACACCTTGATCATATATATCCATGTGGTCACGGGTTGGTGGATATGTTTGGATGTTCATAAAAAAATAAAAACAAAAATATTTTGATGCAAACAAGAGTAAAATTCATTAAGAGGTTTTGCTAAAGTATTTCTACATTTTGTAATGGACAAAACTTATTTCATCAAAAAAAAATTAAACTAAAAATGTGACAATTCAACTTAAAAGTTGAACATTTGTTCAATAATAAATGATGACCAGTTACATTAAACATAACTTACTGTAACTCGTCATCCACTTATTAGTGAACAAATGTTCAACTAAAAATGGACAGTGTATAATATCCTAATTAAAAAAAAATTAACAATATATATCTTAAAATGTAGAAAAAATATAATTACAATATATTGTATAAAAATGAACTGATAATTTTTTGATAATAACTAACTAAAGTGTTACAACAAAGAAAATAATAAAACTGAGAGATAGAAACCAAAGAATAAAGTAGAGGAAAAAAAAAGATATATATATATATATATATATATATATATATATATATATCTTGTAAGAAGGAAAAGAAAAGAGAGATAGTTGAAATGTGTTTGGTTTGGTGAGGGAGTAATATGTAATTTTGAAGGGGAAAAGTATAGTAGTAGTAGAAAGTGGGTGTGGGTGTTATTAGAGTTTGAGAAAGTATGTGTGGATGTAATTTTCTCAATAATAAAAGACATATTGAATTTTCATGAAAATCTGAGGGTTCTCAGTATCTTTGCATTTTGCTTTGATTGGGACCTTTCATGAAGGGACGAAGTTATTGGTGAGATTGATTTTATCTTCAATGGAGTGTAACTCTCTCGTTTGTGTATTATGTTACATTTAAATCGGTTATTTAAAAAAAAAAATAAGTGATACAATGATAGAATCTAGCTATATCAAACTCAAATAGTGAATCAATATTCAATTAACTCTTCATCAAACGATTACAAAGGTAAGAGAAATGTATCGGAAGAACAAATACTCAATCTAAGAAGTGATGATCTGATCATCACTCAAGCACATCACAAGGGTCTCAAGCACATCGCAAGAGGTTTAACAACTCAGATTAAGCATAAACTCTCTTGATAATCATCTCTCTTATTTATACTCTCAGATTGCAACTGCAGACCTTCCCATTGCATCAGAGGCTTCTAGTTCTCTTCAAACTACCAACTTGAAGTCCACGTCATTATCATTCATTTAACAATGAAACACTAAACCAAGTGACCAACCATATCAATACTCCCCCTATTTAGACAAGCTTGTCCTCAAGCTTTCAGAGAGAAAATTGCAGTGGCAAGCGGTGCCATATAGAAGATGACTCTTGTATACCAACCTTCTGCATCATGTACAACTGTTGATGTAATAGAGTTTTTGTGATTAGAATTACTATCTTGTCCCACTGTAGTTTTGCATCCATTTGCACAACTATATCTAGAAGATGTCTGCAAATCATATGGCATAAGTGAATCAAGCTCACTTAGACTGATCCATTCACCAAATTGTAAATGGACCAAACCCCACAATACGTGAAACTTCTCATCACCATGGAGAAAATGTGTCACGATTGTAGCATTCATGGTAAACTCCAATTCTGGACCAGATAGGGTAGTTCTCTTCAAATCAAACATCAAAAATGATGAAAATGAATGCAATCTCTTAGATCTCCATTTGTGCTTCAGGTAAAACTTAATATCCTCATATACAAACTGTAGCAGTCCTTGTAAATCATATCTCCCCCTCATGTGGCACAACAACCATGAAATAGGTGAGTGTCTCAGCCTTCTCCAAAGTTTACACCTCCATAGCATTGTTAACCACTTCTGGTCCTGAAACGATTCTTGTTGCAAAATGAAATGATTCTAAGCAATCAATTCTTTATGGAGAATAGCTTTCTCTGTCCTATTTGAATCATCCACTGGAAACGTCTATGTTTCTTGAGTTTGTACTGTAATTGCAGCCACTCCTTTGTCATTTACAGCTTGAAACAATCCCACTCCCTGAGCCAACAAAACATCATTATCACAATTAGACCGTAAAGCCCCACAAGGAAAGACCATGCTGTCTTTGTGACTTCTGCAAATTGGAGAAACTGCATGGTGTGTGTTATGCAAAAACTGAAACTCCACCGCAACCACCTTTTGCTTAATTCCTTGTGAAACCAGAGCTCTATTCCTGCAGATTTCTTTCAATTTATACAACTAAGTTTTGCTCAACTTCCTCTTCCACAAATCTGAAACCCAACTGTAGTTGTTCTTCAAGTTTAACATCACATCTCCACACCGAAACTGATGTATTCTTCGTAAATAATTTTGCTTCCTTGTGACTTCAAAACCAAATTTAAAATCTCTTGATGCGACTTTATCTTTGTACTTGAATTTCCAGGTTTTAAGAAACTTATGTTTCTGAAAATTTTGTGAAAGATTCTCGCAACCATAAAGTCTCGCAACATATACACAGCCTGCAACCAAGTCACAAACTCCTTTTCCAGTGTTAAACCCAACAAACAATGTAACTGAGAAATGTGATGGAGAAGTGGGACGTTGACATCATGGAGTTGCTGCAGCGCTATCTCATCAAGACTAACATGTAGTATAGATTTAGCATTAATATCTCAACAACCTTTCTTTGATTTCTTTCAAGAAAAAAAAACATGGGCGTCATATCACCCTACAGAAGGTTTTTCATGCTCTTGGATCATGCAACATCCTCAGCTTACACATAACCCGTGACATGTGAGCTTGTTTATGTAGTCTCGGGTGTTGAGTTATACTCTTCCTCATCAATCCAATGTTAGCACTAGAACAATGACATCGAGACTTGATAGTACTTGATTCAATGGCTTGAAGTAGATGCATTTGTGACCTCTTTCTTAGCATAGTCTTGTTTTTGAACTTAAATTTCCATGACTGAGACAAACACAGTTTCTTCTTTTGCTGAAGTCTGTGGCTTCGAAGAAACACTCCATCGAACACCTTGTGTGCATTGTTCTTGTTCTTGACATATGCAAAACCAGATTGTGGATGTTCCCAATTTCTCCAAACAGTTTCAGATGGCCCTTTCCCAAAAACAGTCAATGATTCATGGCAAAATTTAAGGCTAGGTTCCAATTATGAATTCAATACCTTAGGTTGTGTAACACCATCAGTCTCCATGTTTGATTCATTTGTCTCTGCTTCAAGCTCCATACGTGAAATCGATTCAGTTTCACTTAATGATTCTTGTGCACTAATCGATTATGCTTCTTGAACCGACGATTTTGTTGGAACCAATTCAGGAACACAAGACAATTCTACTGCGGATAAAGAACAACTCTTCACTGGATCATGTGAACCAGTTGCCAAATTCACCTAAGATGAAGAATAATTCTTCACCAGAACATTTGAACCGATATTAAACAAGTCTCCTACAGCCACCGTTGTTGTTGCTAAAATCACCGCACCATCGGTTGTTTGATCAATCTCTTGCATTGAATCCTTTTGCAAAAACACTTCTGATGGAGAACGATGATTCACCGGAGCAAATGGAGCCAACAATCTCTGCTTAAAGACACTCCAATCCATGATTTTCTTTATTTATCTCTCGCATAAACCATGTCAATGCAACTCCGTCTAAACACAAAAAGACAAGATCAAGCTTCGCATCATCTGAGAAACGGCCACGATTGAAAAGCTTCTCCACTTTTGGAATCCACAACAATGGAGCTGTTCCAGTGAACATAGATACATCCTTACAACCATCATCTTCAGAGATCATAGAGTCCATCATCGCGTTGAAGCTCCGATCTCAGTTTCACCGCACCATTGATAGAATCTATATTCAATTAACTCTTCACCAAACTATTACAAAGCTAAGAGAAACGTATCGGAAGAACAAATATTCAATCTAAGAAGTGATGATCAACATAGATCATCCCCAAGCACACCGCGAGGGTCTCAAGCACATCGCAAGAGGTTTAACCACTCATATTAAGCATAAACTCTCTTGATACTCATTTCTCTTATTTAGGGAAGGTATCAGAGGCTTCTAATTTTCTTCAAACTACCAACTTGAAGTCCACGTCATTAGCATTCATTTAACAATGAAACACTAAACCAAGTGACCAACCTTATCAATAGTTGATATTGATAACCAAGTGACTCAACTAACAACCAACAGTATCAAAATACATGGACTCGTGAGTCACCTTGAGAACGAGTTATGCAACCTTGGTTATGTTGCTATTGTTTTGCTATTAAACGTTAAAACGTGTAATTGTTATCACGCGTATTACTTACCAAGTGTTGGGGTTTTTTTTCTTTCACTAAAAAGGTTTTTCATTGATGGAATGCGTTTGAGTTATACATAGCCGAAAAGGATAAAAGTCGTTTCAGAGGCTGAGCCGGTGGGTACAAAGAAACCCCTAGAGGCTTAATTCTAAACAAGGAAATCTTACAAACTAAAACACAAATATTTAAACAAAACCAAACAACAATGTAAAGCTAATGGAAAAAATTCTAAAAACCATGTCAACCGGGAGAGAAGCTTGAATTAGACTCAAGAGGTCTTCATTTACCAATAAGACTCTGAGAACAGACAGACAACAAATGCTCTCATGAGCACCAGCCAAAGAATGAAGAAAACCAACCCCTTCTATACCGCTATATCTTCAATTGAAACTCAACCCAATACCTTCTTGAAGTGCTTCATCCAATCCAGGAGAAGACACGAAGCTATAGTTGTTGATATGCTCCAGTTGAAAAACTTATTTAAGATGCGGAGAGGACGAAAACTTCATCTGCTGGGCGAGGTTACAGTGCCCCGATAACAACTTCTTCAAAGAGAGGATGAAAACCTTCTATGTTCTCCCATCGAGATGACTTCACACCGAAACTGAACCAAGGCCTAAAGAGAAACCGAAACACTTAAACAGATAAAGATGGGCTTTGGACACAAACCCTAGAAGTCACTCAACACCAACACATAAGAAGAACCCGAAGACAAAACAACTGTAATTGCAGAAAAAAGGGATTATCAAAGCTAACTCGAAGAAACAAGAAGCTGACTAAATACAAACCCCAGATGAAGCAGCACCAGCGAATAACCAAACAAATCCAAGAGCAAAACTTTTCAGATCCACCTCGAGAGCAGCCGGAAAAACAAACAGGTCACCTCCACTCCCAATCCAACAAGAACAGAGTCGAGGAACCTGATTGTCGAGACATAAAAATCAGATCGGGATCCATAGACCTCTAAACCTAGATCGGAGAAGCGAGACGGAGCCACCGGGTAATAGATCCATCTAAGAACAACCCCAATCCGCCACAAGGAGGAGACGACAAAGCTAAAGGTTGAGATAGATAAAAGGACAAACAAAACAAACTACCAAGAAGAGAAGATGCTTAACTACAAAGGAAACGGACCGACGATGGTGCTCTGGAAGCCACCCATCGCCAGCCATCGGGGAATTTTTTTTTTTGACGGCTAGGGCGAACCCGAGTGTTGGGGTTATTCCATATCATTTTTAAGAATATACCTTATATAAGATATTTGAACATTAGACTCAAAATTATAGTTATTTGAAAGCTACACTTTTGAAAAAAAAAAAGGACAAAAATCTATTTTTTATTTATCAAAATAATTAACAAAAAAATAATGGATTAATTTAATAATGGATCCTAATTTTTATAGGTAATTTAAAGTCTACACTAAATTATTTAAGTATTTGAGAAATACCTTAATTAAGCACAACATGAATCTTTTGCCCTTAACTAACAACTAAGATTTTTAAAACGAAACAAAACAAAAAAAGCATGTTTTACAATTATTTTGTAAATGAGATATTTGTAATTTTAAAAACAATTTCAGATAATAATGAATATATTTATTATGGATAATATTAATTAATAATTAAAATTAAATTTATAAACTCAAAGTAAAATCAAAGGCAAGGATATTTTATTAAGGGTAGCCAAAGTATTCTTGGGGTGTTTTCAAAACACGATTTTGGAGGATTTGTGATTTTTAAAAAAATCTCCTGTTATTCAACTAGTGATTTAAAAATCACATCCCAAATCCACTGTTATTGAATATGAAATTTGTTTAAAATCATTCAAAATCACTCACAATCCACTATTATTCAATTGACAATTTTTACAAAAATCATAACAAATTGAGTGTTATTCAAAACCAAATTCTTCTTTTTTTAGAAAAACATAATAGTGATTGTGAGAGAATTTGGATATATTTTTGTAAAGGAAATCCTGTTTAAAAAATCCCACCTTCGAGAATGGTTTTGAAAGATTGATTTAAAAAAAAAAAACAAATTACTATTTTGCAATAAAAGGAGATGGGTTAGCAAAGCGTGAAGCTCTTGGAGATAGATGAGCTTGCTCAAGAACCCTAAATTGAAGCTCTGATAGGTAATCTCTCATACAACTGATTCTAGGCCCTGCACCATTACTCCACCTTGAATGCCGCTCAGCTAACTGATAAGATTTAGTTCCTTTGTGTGAATCTATCCGCTTCATTATCTTCTCCTTCAGGAAAGATTTAATTCCTTTGTGTGAACTCTTCCTCAGCTATGAATGTCTCTTCTGCTGTCTCATATCCTTCTTTCAGGTTCTTCTTCTTCATCCTCCTGATCTTCCTCAATCATGTTGTCAAGAATATCCGGTCTTGAAAGTTTTGAATGGGACCTAGTTAATGTTTGTCGCTCTGAATGATTGTTGGGACGTTTAGTGTTGGGACTTTCACCGGTCTTAGCATCCGCAAAGTCAGAATACCATCTTCTCTCTCTTGTTACTCTGTTTTCTCACAACAAAACAGAGCAACACTTCACCTTTGCTCAGCTTGCATCTTTTCGGTCCATAATGCAGCTCCGTCTCTCTCGTTATAGCTTCCGCCCCTCATCACTTCACGTCGCAGCTTACACAAATACTATCGATATTAGGGTAAAGGCTGTATTTCTCTTCTGTCAAAGTGAATATTTCTCTTCTCTCAAAGTGAATATTTCTCTTGATTTATTTTTGTTAATCTCCATGTTTTGTTTTAATGTTTGTGTCACTTTCATGCGTTTAGATGATGTTTTTCTTAAATATTGTTAGTTTATTGTTCCCTGCTATTAGAAAAGACCATAGTCGTTCTTAAAACTTATGTAATGAAGATATGGTTTCTGGTAGGATTGTTTGGTGGGACATTTGAAAAAAAAAAACTCATATTTCGAATTGTTCTGCTTTTTAACGTTTGTACGTAGTTAATGGTTGTGTTACATTATTTTTTGTTTCTTTTTGTATGGCTTGTGTTATATGCTATACGAACACATCTCGTTTCTAGACTTGAAAATCTCTTAAAAACCCACTTAGGTGTTGACTGGTTCTTCCGCTACCTCCCGCAAACGCTGCGTTTAATTTTTTGTGAAAAAGCCAAATGCATAAACGAATAAGTATTTCAATATGAAATTTATTTGTTTTTTTAGTATTTTTTAATAAATTTTAATTATAAATCAAGTTTAATAAAAATTTTGGTGTTTTTAAACATTTATATATCACATGTATTTTGTCCAACCGCTATTGCACCTGCTGGTCAACCAGTCGTAAACCTCCCGCAAACGCACCAATTTTAAACCGTTAAACCAGTCGTTCAAAACGTTTAATAACGCTTGAAACCGCAATCGTCCGCTTCCGCAATCTCCCGCAACCGCAACTGCAACCGCAGCGTTTGAACCAGTGAGGCCCTTAATCTCACCAAATCGGATCAAATCTCATCAAATCACATACTATTTCTTCTTTTCAAAAATTAAAAATAATAATAAATCCACCAAACTACCTTAAAAACTCACTATAAATCTCCTAAAATCCAAAATATCATAAATCCTTCAAAATCCTCCAAAATTCTATTTTAGGGTGAATGTGAGAACTTTCAATGTCTCTTTCATATTTTGTATAGATGAGATACATATATATTTATGTTACCTTTTATCAGACGAAATAACATATATTACTTGTAAATCTTATACATATTTTGTAAATGTTTTTACAACCACATACATTATTAGACTTTTAAAATTCTAAATGAAACCTTCAATTTGATATTTATTTATTAATACTTTATAAACTTGATAGTAAGGAAAAAAAATTATATTGCGTATTCTTTTTGACTTTGTATGATTGTCTGCATTTTGTAGAGATGGGGGTGTACATAATATTGCAAAAATTAGCGACTTTGAAAACATTTTTTTTTTGCAAAAACTCTTAAGAAAACTTTAAAATCATGATAATATTTATTCGATTATCTATCATGCATATAAATCAGAATCAATTTAATATTTTTAAGATCCATACACACAACTTCCATAACTAGGATCAGTAGCAGCAAATGTGCCAGTATTTTTAAAATTACACGCCTCTGCAGTTCGACCGTGGCTCTGATAATAAGCATTCATCACAAACGATGCATGATTTACAAGAGTATCGGGGACGAAACAGGATCCCCCTGGTTGGATTGGCCTACAATCAACTCCTTGACTACATGCAAAATTAATATTATCTTGTAGCTGCGCATTCGTCGCGGTCAGAGTTGCTATACACCATTGTGTGGAACTCACCACATAGAGGTGGTTGATCATGATCAAAGATAGAAAGATGAAAATGATTGTCAAAGGCGATGACAT
The DNA here is from genome assembly GCA_024034495.1 of Camelina laxa. Classification (NCBI taxonomy): domain Eukaryota; kingdom Viridiplantae; phylum Streptophyta; class Magnoliopsida; order Brassicales; family Brassicaceae; genus Camelina; species Camelina laxa. Next base: position 13,383,030 of record CM043884.1, read on the forward strand.
TTTCATAACTGTTTAAATGACAATTCAAATGATATTTGACTAGCTTTTTCTTCTTCTTTTGGATATCTATGTGAGTGTATATGTCTCCATATTTATAAGTATATGTGTGTCTTTATATAGTATATATAACATAATAGAAAGTCAAAGATTTAAAACTATATTTAGGTTAGAAATTCATGTGTATAAATTAGAAATCTGACTTTATAAGTATATATATGTCTTAAATTAATTTTGATCACTAAATAAAGTCAAAGATTTTAAAGATATTCTAGAAATACATAAATATAAATAAATTTCTATAATAATAAATATATCTTTATAATTATCTTTGTATATATAAAATTAATTTTTCTCTCTTCTGCTTCCTCTACATCAGCATCTACCTAAGTATATATAAAATGAATTAAGCATCTAACTACATCAGCATATATATATATATATATATATATATTTCCATTAAAATTATTGTTTAAAATATTCATTCATTGCATGTTTATTACTTATATATTAATAATAGTAAAAATAAATAAATAAAAAATTAAGTAAATTAATTAGATTTTAAAATAATTAAAACAATAATAGAAAACTTTTTAGTAAATAATATTCTATATAAATTAATTAAGTACCATAAATGAAAAATTTAAAATAGTAAATATAATACTATGAATTTGTTTTAGTAATAGTGTTATTATGAAAATTTAACCAAAAAATGATCAGATTTCAAAATTCGGAATCGGTTATTGAGTTTTAGAACGGAAGTAAGATTATAAATTTATAATGCATGATAAAGTAATAGAATAATTTATGTATTTTTTATTTATAAAATTTTAAACATAAAAAATTTTCAAGTGAAACTTTTTTTGGCAAAACCATGAAAAAGAATCTTGAAAAAATAATCCATCTAAAAAAAAAATCAATGCTCATAAATATGGAAAAAATAATATGCAAGCCGTTACAAAAAGTAACATATGATGTAGCATATCTCATAAGGCATATTATCAACTCGAGCTAAAATTCTATATAATGATAATATATATATAAAACAAGGTTGAAATTCCATCAATTTTTTTTTTAAATCCAAAACATTGGCAGAAATAACATATTAAAATATATTTTTTTAAGAAGACGAAGCTGAGATTGCTTCACAAAATTAACATCTGAAAATAACATATGAGATTTTAGAAAAATATGTAACTTGGATTAGTGAACGGATATTCCTTGTCGGTTTTAACTGTTTCACCATTTAAGCATTCTTGACTTGGTCAGAAATTCTATTATAGCAGGTGATAAACTTGGACAACCTCGTTGTAGTGGCATAGCACAAAAAAATATTCATGAAATTTTGTATATTTGCATTTAGTGTGGGATATCAATATATTTTAATAATCTCTATAATTAGGCCAACGATTGACATTCAATGTTAAAACTTTTAAAAAGATGTTTGAATATGGAATGAACTATTCTAGGAATAAAAGGTCAGAAGATTGTTGACAATATTGTTTACTCTCGCAATGACGTTCTTAACTCATTTATTGTTACCACATGAAATATTGTTGATTGGTAAAAAAAAATTATTGCGACACTAGACATTATATGTTAGGATAATTGCTATTTGTAGACCTTTATTTGGTCTTGAATGAAAACATAGACCCCATATACGATGTTTGAGAAACATAACCACTAAGAGTAATGAAATTACAGTTGACTCTCTTACGACCAAACAAAAAACAAAAGCCGAAATGACAGATGTAGTCTGGAGGAAGTCTGCAACAAATTTCTTTAAGGTGGATTACAAATTGACGTCAACAAGAAGACACAAAAAGGCGTCTACTCCTTAATTATAGTTCAAAATTTTAATTAGAAAAAATTTTAAATATAATTTGATAAACCTATTGATCAAATAATAACCACATAGACTTCCCGCATTGAAATAAAATAAATTTACATATAAACCAGTAAAATTAAACAAGGAAAAGTTGATTAGGCTAGTATTATTGGATTTAGGGTTTGCTTAAGTAGACTTCTCGGTAGACTATTGGTGGTTGAATTTTTTATGCCTTCAACCATTAATATTATATTATCTTAATTTAACCAGACCGATAGCTGAACCTAACCGAATGTGTATCAATTCCTTGATTTTAACCTAACCGGATAATTTAACCATATATATACTTCTGTCTGTAAGTCAACCCTAGTTTTTTATGTGATATCTCTCTCTCCAAAATTTCTCTCTAAAAAATTATGATATTGTTGTTCTCGAAAATTCAGATTGTATTCTCATCATTTATCGTCTTCGAAACTCAAGGACATCTCAAATAAGTATTCTCATTTCTCGTCGGCGATTTGCTTTTGTAACGTTTTAGCTAATTTTGTTCGAAAATACTTTTCTCATCTTTTTTTGTTCATTTTGCACACAGATATCGGGTTACACAGCTACACTCAGCCATCTTCTAGTTCTTTGCAAGTATGGAGTGAAGGTCCACCCGAAGTAAACTTTCTTGGCCTGACAGTTGGAATTCCTGACAAATGTTTCTGCGGAAGGGAAACCGTGATGAAATGTTCCACTACAGCCGACAATCCTGGAAGGATTTTCTTTGGATGCAACAACCATGAGGTTGTTAGACTGTGTGGTGGTTTATTCGCTTGGTATTATTATTAATTGAGTATAAACAATATTATTATGGGTATATTTATTTCTTTGTATAGAATGGAGAGGACCATATTATGAATGGTGGGATGAGGCTATTATGCAAGAACTTCAAGCAATAAGAGGTGGACTGGCTGACCAAAGGGATTCTATTACAGCCATCTAGGAAAATGAAGATATGCTATGGGTTCATCAGGAGCTAGACAAGGTGAAAGATGAGATGAAGGAATTACGTCTATCAGTTCGTCGTGTATGCGGGATGGTCGAGAATGTGTTAATCGCCGCTATAATCCTCATTGTTGTATTAATCTCTTTGGTTTTGTAGAACTTTCAATTAAGATCTAAAATTTGTGAACCTTTCTTTATCGTGTCCGTTTGTTTGAATGGCATATTGATGTCTGTAATCTGTGAACTTGCTTCAGTTTCTGTAATATTTGGACGACTTCATTGACTTTTAGTTGACTTATTTAGTAGACTTCAACCGTTGACATAAAGACTTAAAACTTAGATTACTCGTTAATGAGTAGTCTGCGTGTGAAGTCTACTCGTTAATGAGTAACGACGCGACGGTTTGCGTTATTAATTAATTATATGTAACTGTTCATTGTAACCGCTTTGTCTCGTCTATATAAACAAAGTCCTGGGCCTACTGACTATTTTAAAACTGCAACTTTTGTCCCTATATCCAAGAAACTTGTTCATCGTATTAATTTGGTTGGTTAGATTGATTTGCAATTTAAAGTACGGTTTAGATTCCCATAAAGAAGTCTTCATGTTAAGTCTTCACCATAATCAGTACAAATATTAATTTGATTTGATTGATTTGCAGACGGTTCAGTTTCCTGTGCAGAAGTGTGCAAGAGAAGTCGTCAACATAATCATAACAAGGTTTAAATTGATTTGACGTTAGTGGGCGGTAATATATATTTGTTTAATTTACCAATAAGCGGGATTTGGTTTTAATCGATTTCTTTGTATTTTTCTGGTACTGTTTTGAATAAACGGAAATTGGTTTTTTTTTATATACGTTTTTGTAATTATAAATTATTAATTACCTTTATTTGGGTAATTTTTTGTTAAACCACTCATCAACCGGTATAAATTTCTCCCAACCCCGTCAGTTTGGATCGGTTATCTGTTGTAAAACCCGTCGGTTTTATATCCCAGTACTATTTTTAAAAGGCCTGCCGAAGTATTGAAGTTTCAATTGTCGTTTAAGGGTATAATGGTCTTTCATCATTCAGTATTTTCGATAGCCAAAAGAAAAAAGAGCTATATAAACCGGAAAAAAAAAACCCTAGCTTTGGCTGTTGAATCTATATACACTGAAGAGAGAAAGCTTGAAGACGGCGATAGAGCTTCATCTTTTCTCAGGCACCCTCTTCTCTTCAAATCAAAATGGTAATGATGCTTTACGCTTCCCGATTCTCTCGTCTTATTATCTTCCCCAACAACTATTGGCTCTCAGATTGGTTACTTTTGATTTCCTGATTCCTATCGATTTTAGATTTACACTCAAGTGTAGAAGTAGGATTTGTATTAATTTCATGATTCGAAGAACCGAATCGAACTTTTATTGGAGATATTGTAAATTTGTTATGATGGGTTTGTGATTGTTGTTGGTACTTTTGTGTAGTCTCTGGTTGCAAATGAGGAGTTCCAGCACATTCTACGTGTGCTCAACACTAACGTTGATGGAAAGCAGAAGATTATGTTTGCGCTTACCTCTATCAAGGGTATTGGTAGGAGATTGGCCAACATTGTCTGCAAGAAAGCCGATGTCGACATGAACAAGAGGTATTCATTGTATTGTAATTAGCACTTCTTTTTGCATAGACCAGATTAGTTTATGTGGAACAATAATTCTAACTGTAGAATTGAATAGCTAGTGTTCTTGAGCTTATATTTTAAGTATTCTTGTGTATCCCTAATTGCAGTTCGTGTTTTACGAGTGGATTGTTGTCTAATTTTTTATATATCGATTCGTCAGGGCTGGTGAGTTATCTGCAGCTGAGATTGACAACCTCATGAACATTGTTGCAAACCCAAGACAGTTCAAGATTCCAGACTGGTTCTTGAACAGACAGAAAGACTACAAGGACGGGAAGTACTTGCAAGTTGTTTCTAATGCCCTTGACATGAAGCTCAGGGATGATCTTGAACGTCTCAAGAAAATCAGGTATAACTCAGTACTGATCCCATTCATTGTATACATGAGACCATTTTCTTCTTTGATTTTATCTAAATGGTGGGTTTCATGTTTTCTTCGCAATGAGCAGAAACCACCGTGGTCTGAGACATTACTGGGGTCTCCGTGTCCGTGGACAACACACCAAGACAACTGGTCGCAGAGGAAAGACTGTTGGTGTTTCTAAGAAGCGTTAAGCCAATGTTGCTAGTTGCAGCTGGATTGGATCTTTGATAAAGACTCTGGCTTTAAGTTTTGTTATTCGTACAATTTTGCACGACTTTTGGGTCTTTTTTATAAGAGATCTTCACTACTATTTTATTACCAGTTTCTTCCCGGATCTTTTTGCCACTTCTCTAGTTACATGATGTTGGCTTATTTAATTTTCTTTTCTTTAGCAAAATACCCAAATTTGATTTATTCCCGTTTCTAAAAATTTGAGTACTACTGTGAAACATGGGAGTACTTGGATGTTTCTATAAGCCAAAACAATTAGATGTTACTATCGTGGTACTAAAGCGTATAACCTTGGAACAAAAGAGTCTGAAGAAATCTAAAATTTTGCTACTAAATCATCTCTGTTATCCCATCTATTAGTGTCAGAACTAGCAATACTTCCTGGTCAGGTAGCTTAAATTTTCTCAGCATCCTCCCTTTTTGGATTAAAGTTTTGGTTTCACTCTTGCATTTTCAACCAGCAACTCGGAAACCTCCATATCCACAGTATTGATATTCAGACAGATGAAGTTTATTTTTTCAGGACAATGATCGGAGAGGTTTAAGGTGGTTTGTCTGATAGTCAGGGATCAAAACAGACAAAAGTACTCTCCATTGTCCACCAATTTGGCACACATCAGCGCTTGCAGCATGCATGATTATCGGCAACAAACACCCCACAATAATAAAATGAATGTCTAATTGCAATATGGAAGGCTGTGAGTTGATACAACTTGATTCCCCCAAAGAGCATTACAAAAATCCCAATTGTCTATGTATGAAAAAAAAATCGCCTGTTTCGTACCCAACCAAAATTAACACAAGAATGATAAATTAAGCTAAAAAGAACAACTCAAAACAGAGACGTAACTATGTGGTGTTCCTGAGATAATTTACTACTTACTACTAGGCTTTGTCTTCGTTGTCGTCAGAATCCGAAGCAGCTCCAAGTTTCTGTTGACGGGTCGTTGGAAGAGCATAGCTTCGTCGCTCTTTGCCTCCTGGCTTCGAGGAGGCATTACCGTACCAGATCATACCAAGTACTGCAATTATCATTCCGACAACCACATGCAAGTTTAGACCTTCTCTACCAAAGAAGAAGAAACCCATTATTAACACCAGGATCGTCTTCATGTGTCCCAGAACTTGGAATGATACCGCCGTGAATCTTCCGATGCAGATAAACTGGCTTAGGTTGGTTCCTATCGCTATTGTGCATGACAGAGTTATAAACAGCTGCAAAATTCAAGAACATTAGGATCAAATGGGTTTACGCCATGTAGGTAAACAGCATGGTTGGCCTTAAGCATAGAGAAACGGTTCGTTAGTTACTACTAAGAAACAAGAACTGTAACAAGCTAGATTCATATAGTATCCGCTTGGCTCTGCATGCTGACTCTAAACAAGGTTGGTACCAAACAGCGAGAACACAAGAAGACTATCATAAACAGACTGCCACAAAGGTAGTGACATAATGATATGATTTTGATCTTGTGAGGACAATCAAGTTAAATTTAATTCCATTGAGATTAAGGGATGAAACTTTTTGAGGTTTTTGGTGCTTACCACGGAAACCAAGTTGTAATCGTACATGTCTACTCTTTTTTCTGTCAGCCAATAATCAAGAAACGGGCCAACTACCAACAATGTTGCGGCTTGGGCTGGAGCGGTATGTCCCAATAGGTTGAATGAGTTAAGCGAGTACTTACGCTGAAGGTAATGTACATACTGCATCATGTAAAAACCACAATAACATTTAGTTGTGTTTAAAACAAAGAAACGATATGTTACTTCATAAGAGCACGGATGCTTTAAGAACACTTACGTATTGTTGCAGAGCAGTACTCCACACGGCAACGACAGCGGCTACAAATCCTTTAGTGTTTACACTGACATCAGTAACAGTGCAAACACCAACACCAACAAGAACCAGTCCTATGCTAAGTTTTGTGTCTCTGGAGTAACGAATTTTATCGAAAACCATTTCCAACAAGCAGGATACAGGAATCATACTGAGCTTAGCAATCTGACACACAAAAAAAAAAGAGAAGACAACGAAATAAAGATTAGATGATTTTGTTTGCGCAACTGCATAGGTACAGAGCAAAGATAGTATATATCACCTGATAAAAACCAACAGAGTTCCACATAAGACTGACATTCATTCCAACAATCGAGAAATTTGCAAACAGAATAAATCTCAAAAGCTCCGTAAACGGGAGATGAGAAGGCTGAATGTAACCAAGACATCTTAAAACAATCGTCATCAGAGTTGTTGTAGCGAAATGTAAACCAGTTAAGGTTGTAGCTGCAGCGAGTTTTGCAACACAATAAGAATAGCTTCACGTTTTAAAGAAAAGGCATAAGAGCAAAAGAAATCTTACCAAAGCTATAACCATAAGTCGCCATTAAAGCTTTATTAACAATGATGATACCAACAGAAGTGACGACATTGAACATCCACGCAGCAGCATCTACTGCTGCCTTCTTATCAGCTTTACTCACAGGAGCCATTTCCAACTATCTCTCTCTCTCTCTCTCTCTCTCTCTCTCTATCTCTCTTCCTCAATCAGCACTTCTCTATTTCTTCAATCTCCCATTCTCCAGAGACACACTTCACCATAAGAAAACGAATCGAGAGTTATGGAAAAATTACAGAATCGATTTCAATAAAAGCGTAAAACAAAGAACTGGACTCAAACTCATTGAGTTCGATCGCGATCGCGTAATCAACAGTAAATTTGAATGTAACACGATTCGATTCAGATCGGATCCGGCGCCGGAGATTGGAATCGGAACAAATTTACCATAAGATCTCTCAGATCATAGATCAATCTCCACAGTTTGAAATCGAATCTGAGGGGAGAGCAAACAGATTCAAGAGAGAAGAAGGAGAATACGAGAATACGGCGTGGAGTTTACCTTAGAGAGAGGAGAAAAACGCAAGAAGAGAGCAAACCGGAAATGAATCGTGTGGAGGTGATCGGAGCACCGGGCGCTTTCGACGGCGAGAGTGGTAGAAATCGGAGTGAGTCTGTAAGGTAATCTGAAAAAGGCAGTTGGGAAGCGTAGGGCTCGTGGAGAGCGAGAAGAGTAGTTGTAGTCAGCTCCAGCAAATTCGTTATTGTTATTTAGTTTTTTATATTCTTTTTTCGATAATATATAATCCATTTCCAAATACTTTCAGACACATTTTTGCTATCAACATTCCGCCGTCACATCATGTTTTGTTTTCTTTTTAATCAACTAAAATTTTACCGATCAAAACTTAGATTTCACATCCTAGTGGAATACAAAGCCCAAACAGGAAAAGCTAAAGCTGATGGACGAAATAAAACTTCATTGAGTCAAGAATCAAGAATAAAGGAGTTTAAACCGTATAAAAAAAAACATAATGAAAGACAATAAAAACACACAAAGCAGAACAATTCATACGTAAAACGAAAGAGAACGAACTCATAAAATAAACACAAAAACAACTAAGCTTTTATGAAATATACTAATAAACTGAAAGAAATAAGAACTCTATTCTAAAGTAGATGGAAATGAGATTTACCAAAAATACTCACGACAATCCAAAAATAATATCTACCACTTTCTATTATGATGAGAGCCGAATTTTTAACACCAAAACCAAAGATTTGATTGTCGGCAAGTAAAAACCACTTGAAAAATCTTAACATTAAAAAAAAAAAAAAAAAAAAAAAAGACCATTCGAAGATACTCGAACACGTTTTGGGATAGCACATTGGACTGTTCATTGAATGCTCTATTTTATTTTACATTTTTTCAAAAAACATGTATTAATAATAACCTTTTTTGGTTTCAGTGTTAAGAGTTAGTGTTTGTATTGTTATCATATATATATATATATATTTTTTAAAAAAACCTTATTTTTGCCATCAAAAATTCTTCTTTGGACTGTTCATTGAATGCTTTATCACCAACTCTCGATATTTATACAAACACTTGTCCATATAAGTTTGTTCATGCGATTTAATAATAACCTTTGTGCATATTAACTATAAGCTATTTAGATCATACACGTAACGCCACTATGGAGGGAACTCATAGGAGATCAAGGAAGAGCAAAGGAGAAATTAAGCAAAGAATGAATCAATGCAAGGAACCAATAGGGTAGACCGTAGACGAACTTCCTAAATCGGTCTACCATTCGACAAGAAAGAAGAAAAGCGATCAATCTTCATGCTATTCACAAAAGTAATCGGCCAACCAACTTCTTGAATTGGCCATTCGTTCGATGTGAAGAACCAGTAATTATGTGGTATTCTATAAACAATCAAATGATCTATACGAGACAACCAAGCTATATTGTAGAAGACTATCAACTCTTTTGTATTTATCAGTTTGATCATATAATTTTTTGATATATTTGTGGTAATTCTTTTTATTAAATTAGAGTTTAGGATGTAATCTCCTATATATTAATAGGTAAGCATTTTGAAAAAAATGTTGAGTTGTTTTCGCTAGAGAGCTCTAGATACTTTTTAACAATTTAGCCTCATTTGGTAATATTATTTGCAATACATGTCATTATTTGTTTAACCAAAAAATAATAATAAAAGATGTTGTTAAGTTTCTCTTTTTTTTACGTGTACTAGATTTTGTTAACGTGCTTTTAAAATGTAATATCTAATTTTATACGTAAAATTAGTTATTCATCAAATAAAATACAAAGTTTTTTCCTAAACATAAAAAAACGAATATAACAAAAAAAAAATCAGCAAATTAAAATACAAATTTGAACTTAATAGTACTCATATCTTTACATTTTATGTAAATGCATATTACACTTCTTAAAAATTCTAAAATTTTCAATATTTTTTTTATCTAATCATTTGTCCTATTTCAAGAAATTGGTTATTAAACCACACAAAAGACATGTTGCCATAAATAGTATTATTTTATCAATATTTTCTCGAATATGTTAAAAGTTTTTTACATTCAAAAATTTTAACAGGTGAGACGTATTTTAAATGAAATAAACAAAAATTTGAATTAAAAATACTTTAATTACATATTACGTCGGTTATCCGCAGATCCGCACATATATATATTCATTGATCAAAAATGACTTAGCCGCAGATCCGCACACATATATATATATATATATATATATATATATTGATCATAACTTTGATTTAAAAGTGAATGTCAATATCATTTTTTGGTGTGAAATAGGAGACAAAGTCAAAAAAACAAAAAAAACTACATATTAACAGTATGCGGGATCGCAGTCCCTTGGACATCCACTAACAATACCGACCAATATCATTCAGGCAAATATCTAAAGAAAAAATAAAACCATAAAGAAAAAGCATAGTTCATTGGTGATTTTAATGAAATAACATCCAACAACAAAAAGCTTGGAGGACCAATACGTGATGAATGGACTTTCAGAGATTTTCATCACATAATTTATGTCTGTGATTTACAAGATATCCGATCAAAAGGGAATCCATTCTCATGAGTTGGCGAAAGACACTCCCACACCATCCAATGTTGTCTTGATAGAGCCATGTTTAACTCTGCTGGTGCTGCGATTTTCCCAAATGCAGAGACCCATTTCTTAGACTTTGCAGGGTCTGATCACAAGCCTATTTTGCTGACCTGAAAGACCTCACAAGACACAAACGATGGTCATTCCAGTTTGATAAACGTCTAGTGGATATACCAAGCTTCCAAGAAACGGTTAAGACAGGGTGGCTTTCTGACACTGACTCTATGGACATACCAATCAACCAACGAATAAGGAACTGCAGACAAGCTATGGCGAATCTAAAGCGGACCAACCAGTTAAACTCTGAGCAAAGAATAGTGACAATTCAAACCAAATTAAATTATGCAATGGAAAGTCTCATTCCTGAGATAAGAAGGACAATCCTAAACCTTCAAGATGATCTTACTAAAGCTTATAACGATGAAGAAAAACATTGGCAACAAATAAGCAGAAACCAGTGGATGACTTCAAGGGATCGAAACACCAGTTTTTTTCATGCTTATGCAAAAAAACCGTTCTGCTAGAAATTGGATCAATTCTATTAAAGATGATCAAGGGCTTATTCACCAAGGGGATAAAGAGATAGGAGACCATGCTGAACAATTCTTCAAACCATTTACTCTACTTCAGGCCACCATGTCTCACCCACGGTTTTTGCGGATTTCATACCAAGAATCACGGTTGAAGCAAATGAAACTTCAACTAAAGAATTTTCTAATGAGGAGATCTATAATGCTATATGTTCAATTGGGGACAACAGAGCTCCAGGTCCGGATGGATTAACAGCGCGATTTTACAAAAGTTGTTGGGACAATGTTGGTCCACAGGTCATTCAAGAAGTTAGAACCTTCTTTGACATCTCCTACGTGAAGCCTAGCATTAACCATACTAACATTTGCATGATTCCAAAGATTGAAAATCCACAAACACTAACTGACTACCAACCTATAGCTCTTTGCAACGTCCTTTACAAAATAGTCTCTAAATGTTTAGTCCAACGACTAAAACCGCATCTGAATGATATTGTTTCAGACTCACAAGCAGCTTTCATTCCTGGTCACATTATCCAAGACAATGTAATGATCGCCCATTAGATTATGCATTCTTTGAAGGTCCAGAAACGAGTTTCACAAACCTACATGGCAGTGAAGACAGATGTAAGTAAAGCATATGACCGTGTGGTATGGAATTTTATAGAAACAACTCTGGAGATTTTTGGTTTGTGCGATCGTTGAATTAGCTGGATCATGGCAGTAGTAACCTCTGTTAATTACTCTGTGCTAATCAATGGATCTCCGCATGGCCATATTAAACCAACGAGAGGTATTAGACAGGGGGATCTATTATCTCCTTGTCTATTCATTCTCTGTTCAGATATCTTAAGCCATTTAATCACATCTAGAGAACAAGAGGGTGATATCTGAGGAATCCGAATTGGTAATGGGGCTCCAAGCATCACACATTTGCAATTTTCAGATGATTGCCTTTTCTTTTGTAAAGCAAACAAGAAAAATTGCCACAATTTACCGACGATCATCCACCTGGACCAATTCAAACTTTAATACCACGGGCTTCTTTACCTCTCAAAAATCTTACTTCCACAACTAGTAATACTCGAGCTTGGGATGAACAAAAACTATCCTCACTGATTCCGAAAGCAGAACATACTTCAATCCGCAACATATTTTAATCTCAAGTGCAAACACAAGATAAAATCATTTGGAACTACTCTCAATCAGGCGACTACACTGTTAAAACAGGATACTGGTTTGTCACACATTACCCTTTCGACCCTGGAGAAACACCGGCCAGACCTCATGGATCTGTGGAGCTAAAAAACAAAATCTGGAAGTTGGGGATAATACCAAAGATAAAGCACTTCTTATGGCGCATAGTATCAAGAACTTTACCAGTAAACACACGTTTAAGAACAAAGCGTATGAATATTGACTCAAAATGTCCCAGATGTCACCAAACAGAATAACAAATGAAACAGATCACCATGTCTTATTCTCATGTCCTTTTGCAGCAATGGCATGGCGATTGTCCACTTCAGCTCTAATAAATATCAATCAACTTCCATCTACTGCAGAAGAGATCATCTCTGACATTATATCTAAATCATCTCAGACAACAGATATTTTTGCTTCCATACTACCTTTCAATCTCTTATGGCGTATTTGAAAAGCAAGAAATAATCAAGTTTTCAATAACTTCCGGGAAAGTGCAAGCAAGACAGTTCTAATGGCTAAATCGGAAACAAAAGAATGGATTAAAACTCAACAACCTAAGGAGTCAACACATAATGCCACCGACAGCAGGAAGTCTTGGACACCACCA